>CM046007.1:7931482-8215671 GCA_025175895.1 Wurfbainia villosa
TGATACAAAAAACAAGAGAATGAAGCAAAAAAAAAACCTAACAACAACACAAACGATCGAAATGTCCCAAGACTCGCATCTTGGACTAGTAGTGTGGGAGAAAAAAAACTAAACGAATGGAAGAAAGAAAAAATTCGAAATAAATAGAAATAAAAAAAGGAAAAAAAATCTGTAAAAAGCTAGATTGGTGGTTTCACCAAATCTTAGCACCCCCGACTCTGATACCAATTATTGGATCGAGCGGATCGCTAGAGGGGGGGGGTGAATAGCAATAGAAATTTTTTCGTTCGAATTCGTTTCAAGACACAAGTGAACGCAGCAAAAGATAAATGCAAAATAAACGAGACAATAGAATTTTTACTTAGTTCGTAGCCTTCAGCTACTACTCCAAGGCCCTAGTGGCCCTTGACCACGCACGGAGGACAAAGCACTAACGAACTCCTCCTCGTTGGAGGTAGGAGTTAATCGAATACAAAAAAACCACAAAAGCTTGAGGTAGAGGGATACTCCCCCTCTCCTCATTACGATAAAAAAGCTCCGAAACAATAATATGAAAGAGACAAGCTAAATTAAATTTATACCGATGAATAAGAAATGAAAACTCAAGCTTAGATCGTCAGAGTAGTAACACTTCGTTGTCGGAGAGTCGTAGCATTTGCGGAGGCTTTAGAGAACTTAGAATTGATGAGAAAACCCTAGGAGAGGCCCTCCTTTTATAGCCTTTGAGTCCCTTCTCGAGAGGATCTTCAACCAATCATATTTGAGCACCAATCCCCTTGAAACGAGGTGATAAGGCTTGACTCCTCGAAGCTGATCCTCGACTATCAGTCGACTGATAGCCATCATCAGTCGACTGATAGCAAGATCGCCGATCGATGGCAAGATCGGTCGAGGCCGATCGCAGTTTGATTGATGGACGGCAATGAGTTCTCCGTCGACGGTGGTGATGCTAGCTGAAATCAAAAGTTAGCTTAACAAAAATATTATTTCGATGGTCGTCAACCGTCCGATCTCGACCTAGACCATCCATGGAATGTCTTTGGTCGCATCTACACTTAAGACCATCCCCGTAAGGAGGATACGATCTCACTTACGCTCACACACACGCGAGCTTACCTCGATACTTACTTTATAGCTCTTGCTTCCGGCCTTCCACTCGATTCCTTCGGCTCCCTCTGAAGTCACTCGAGTGTCGCCCGACCACCGTGGCTTCCTCTGGGTGTCGCTAGCCTTCAGCTCTAGCTTTAACAATTTTCTGCACACTCGATTTAGCTCGTGAGATAACAATATGAGCTTAACTTTATATTATTTGCTATAATCAAAACTTAGGTTTGACTTAGGTGCCTACTGCACCATACAATTGACCTCTAGTTAAGATGTACCAAACTCGAGCTTGAGTTTTGATGTTCGAAGAATATGTGATGATATTTGAACAAAATGCGATCGAGCTTAGTTTGATTACGATAGAGATTTTTAAAGAGGGAGATTATTGATATAATCATTCTTGGCCCTGGTTAAGCATGATAAATGTAGTATTTGATGGAAAGTGGTTGAACAAGAAGTCAAATAGATTAAGGTTGATCGAATATTTGATAAGTAGAAAAAATCTAAGTAGGTTATAGAGGATCAGATGTTTAGTAGTCAGAAGTCTAATAGAGAATTGATAAGAGAAAAACTCCAGGTGAATCATAGAGCATTGAACACTTGGATTATGAATAGAAATCCTAACAGGACAAGAAGAGTTAGATGTTAAGTGAGTAGAAAAATCCTCACAAGTCAGAAAGGATCAAATGTTAGGTGATGGAAAAGTCCTAACATATAAGGGAGAACAGAATGTTACGTGAGTTTGAAAGTCCAAATAAGTTAAGAAAGACTAGATATTTGGTATTAGAGAAATCCTAGCAGATCAAGATTGACAAGATGTTAGGCACGAGAGGAAAAGTCCAAACATATCAGAGAGGATCAAATATTTGGTGTTGATAAATTCCTAGTAGATCAAGAGTGATCGGATGTTAGGTGGGTGAAATCCTAGCAAGTCAAGAATAATCAGATATTAGGTGAGAGAAGTATCAATCAAGTATTATGTGAAGTGAAAGTTAGCCTTAGTGAGGATTGAAATTGAGGTAGTAATCGGCTAATAGGGGTACATCAATCCATTGACATATCCTAAACCCCAAGTTCAAGGATTTGAGCAACTTTTCGTGCAGGGTGGGGGGTTCTCGAGTGTAATCAATTACCTGATGGATTTTATCAGTCGATTGTTAGAGACTAATATCGACTGATAGATCTAGTCAGACGACTGATGTTACAGTAGAAAAATACAAGATCTTGTAGTTGACTGTAGGACTTGACTAAAGAGGTTTCAATTGACTGATGATGAGTGACAGTCGACTAATGTTGATGTGATAGAGCCATTATTGACAGAGCAAAAAAATATTTGAATATATAATAAAGCAGTTGATTGATCGCATAAGGTAGTCGAGTGTTGACATAAATTAGCTTAACAGTAACTAAATAAAAGAGAGATTCGTAGAGATTTAAAGACGTTGATTCTTGAATACTTTAAAAGGGAAGTGTTATTGCATGTTAGACCTTCAAGAGATATTCTAAAACAACCAAACTATGAATAAGCAAAGATTTCATTGTGTAAATTTTTATTCGCTTTATATTCCATTTTCCTTTCATTATATCATTGTAGGGACCGTTGTAACCGCTAGAGGGGGGGGGGGGTGAATAGCGCGTCGGCGTTGCTTCATGGAATTCGTTCGCGATCGCGTGCTTGCTACAATTGTATTAGTACACAGTGGAAATAATCGAAAATACAAATACAAATACACAAGCACAAGAACAAATATAACGTGGTTTGTAATCGAATGGTTCCTACTCCACATATTGAGCTCTACGAGCTCGAGTGATGATAACACCACTAATAAAACTCCTTCTCGATAACACGTCGGAGGAGGAGAAACCTCGTACAAGTGTTTACAACAATAAACAAATAGATACAAACAAATACAAATATGAAATACACTACAAGTAAAGGAAAAACACTTTACAAATGCTCTTTTGATTACTTGATCTTTGGTTGCTTGAATTGCACTTGGAGACCCTGATTTGCAGCAACAAATTGGCCCAAACACGTCCAAGAACCGTTGCCAAATCCTCCCTCCACGAACTCCCTTTAAAACTACTCCTTAGGCTAGATTTCGCCAAGCAGTCGACTGATCAGGACCATCAATCGACTGATCTTGTAGTCGTTGTCTCACAACGGCATGAAACACGTCAGATAAGTCCAACGGATACACCATCAGTCGACTGATCGCTCAATACCGAAAGTGCTCTGCCGATCACTCGACCGAAAGGCTTTCGCGGCTCGAAAGTCGAGCCAGAATGACCGATCTCTAGATCACCGATCAGCCATCACCAACTACCCAATGTTGGCAAAATGATCGCTAGACCATCTTCCTATAGTCAAACCCTAGTTGACTCTCATCAGTTGACTGACCATAGTCCCAGTCGACTGATACACCTCAAACATAAGGTTTTAACCCAAGTATAGTGCCCCCATACTTGCTAAACCACCCTTAGCCTAGACCTAAGCCTTCTAGCCACCTCCGTCAGCCTCGCGCCTATCGGATCCCTCCAAGTTATCCATGACTTGTTCATCCATACGCTAGCTTTCAGGTGCTTCCATCGACTATTGTCATGCTAACAATGTCTACACCGCCAAGGCACATTGGACTTACGCTGCCAAGACTTCCGCTTGGACTTTACGCTGCCAACTATTGGACTTATGCTACCAAGACTCTCGCTTGGACTTTACGCCGCCAATATTCCCCTTGGACTTTCTAAATGCCAAGACTTAAGCTTGGACTTTCCCTTGCCAACCTATGTTGGACTTTCCATGCCAAGACCCATGCTTGGACTTTCATTTGCCAACCCATGTTGGACTTTCCCTTGTCAAGACTCATGCTTGGACTTTACATGCTAGGTACTCAAGACTTGAACTTTCCCAATGCCAAGTGTCCCACTTGGACTTTCCATGCCAAGTACCCATGACTTGGACTTTACCATGACAATCACATTGTCATATGTTTTTGTCGAATATTAAAACATCGCTCAAGTCCGGTCAATCGTGACCTGGGCCGATTGCACCAACAATCTTCCCCTTTTTGATGTTTGACAAAAACACCCTTGAGTTAGACCCCTAACTTAAATTCCCTTACTAATTATCCCAAATTGATAATTTTGTAAATTCTCCTCATAAATTCTCCCCCTTTTTGACTAACATCAAAAAGATTCTCTCCAAGGAGGTCAATGTCTCATATCCCAATGAGATCTTACAATCTTCCCCTTGGTCCAAAAATACCTAGGATGCCTTCACTCTTCCTAGTGATAAGTCTCATACCACTAAAGAGAGGCACTCCTATAAACTCTCTCAATTTCTAAATTGGGCATTTCACATTCCCATTTTTCTCTCTCATGAGGAAAAATAACATCCATCATCCCATGCTGGATATCTCTCCCTAAAGGCTTGCTTCCCCTTGACCATTGCACCAACAATGTCCTTGGGAAGTCCCTAAGCCAATAGAAACTCTAAACCATCAAAAATAAGGTTAAAAGTTCAACATTGAACTTTCCCACACCTTAAATTTGATACATCACCCTAACAACTCTCCTAATCCATATCCAATGGATTTTCACCCTTTCTAATGCTTCCCAAAGCATATCCTAGGGTTATGAGTGGTTAAGGAACCCTAACATAGTTGAAATCAGGCTAAACAAACCTTGTTTAGCTGAAATCAGGCCTGATAGTTGACTCTCTCAGTCAACAGTTGATTGCCCTACCAATCAGTCGTCTTCCATCAAGCGGCAGTCGACTGATAACTGAAAATTCTGATTTTCAATTATCAGAAGCCAATTTTAAAAATTCATAAGTAATTCTACGTATTTTGAAAAATCTTGAAAATCCATACGTATATTATTTATAAGCAATACAATGGGTGAAAAATGTTTAAAAAATATTTTACACATAAAATAGTGAAATTGACACAAAGTTCAAAAGTGAAGAAAAACTTCAATGGTTTAGCTCACTTTGTATCAACTTCATCAATGGTAATTGCTATCAAAAGATAGACTTCACCAAGGTTTTCTAAAATGATTTTAAAATATTTTTGAAAACCTATATTAGATCATGTTATTTAGGCTTAATGTACATGGCTTGAACATAAGCTTTCCCAATGATCCATCAATAGTAAAAGATGAGTTTTGGTTCATCTAGATGCAAAAAGTATACACCTCGAACTCAACTCATATCCTAGCATCTCACATGTATCTAGGGTGTATAAAACACACACAAGTTAATGTGATTGTGAGATGTGGATTTTGTTCTCCTAATCTAGGGTTTCATGCATTTTCTAAGGCAACCCTACTTGATTCCCTTATACGTGAGACTTCAAGTCATTCCATAGTCCTTAAATCAATTTTCATTAACTTAAATGTATGAATGATCATGACATAAATGATAACATAAATAAATATGACCAATGATCATAATGTCATGACATATGATATAATCCAAATATACATGACATTAAAAATTAATCCTAAACATACTCTGACATTTTATATGATAAAGATAAATATGATGTCATGACATGTTATATGACAAACAAAGCATGATAAATAAAATATAAAGGTATATAATACCTAAAATTTAGTATTTATTTCAATTTATTATTATTAAATCCTTTTTGCCATATTATCAATTATCCCCAAAGTGTGCCAAAACTCAAAAATAACACACTAAGACTTCTAAACCTAATTTGTGCCAATTTGATTGATTTTTCATAATCTTCAAGGTATATTGGCACATCCTAAAATCTTTTAGGATTATAATTCAAACTTATTTCCAAGGTATCCATAACCTTGAAAATGATCTAAAGTGTCACATTTACTATGGTTAGGTTAACTACCCATCCATTCAAGGTTGGCACACCTAAACTCATCTAGCGTGAATCGATCACACTCCTAGGAACCCAATACCTATTGGAGCTCCATGGGTTTACTAGGTATTCACTAGGAATAACTTTCCTAGATACCCTCCTAATGACCCTCCTAGACTTAGAAGCCTTGGTCATCTTGGTCTTGCCTAGGTTAACTCTAGGGGTAACTCCCCTTGTAACCTTCTTAATGACATCTCTAGGTTTCCTTGAGACCCTAGCCACTAGGCACACACCTTGGTTATCCTTAGGGATGACTTCTCTAGTAACCTTGGTCTTCCTAGACCTAGGTTGTGTTCCATAATTGAATGGAATACTATGATATGCCTCATTGGGCTTAGGTTTGTGACCCAAATCTTTCTTGCCCTTGGTTAGACCTTGCTTCATAAAACCTAGGTTTTGACTCTTATATCCTAGATTTTGACTATTTGACTCTTGCATTTGGTTTTGCATTTTCTTAAGGGTCTTCTCTAATTTCTCAAGCATTGACCTCAAGGCTTGATTTTCTAGATCTAATTGTCTAATTTTTGATTTTTCATCTATTCTTTAGATATTATTTTTCCTAGGCATATGTATAGTCCATTTAGGGTTAAAAACTAGGTGGTCCTCAATTTTCCTAATGCTAGCCTTAGGTAAAATATTTTTAGAGACATTAGTCCCAAATTTCTCTTTATTCCTAAGGTTGACACTCTTAGCACCTAAACAATACAACTTTTTTTTACTAATATGCTTTTTGTTCATGAGAAATAGCAAGATTATTAACATAACTCCTAGCATGCTTTTTAACATAAGTTGAATGTGCATTATTAAAATATACCTTAGGGTTAGCTTTAGCTCCCCCTACATGTGATGCTCCTTCCTTATCTTTGAATTCCTTCTTCCTAGGGCATTGACTTCTATAGTGCCCCTTTTTATGGCACTTGAAGCATACTATGAGCTCCTTGCTCTTGATGATTGAGGCTTCGATCTCCTTGATCTTTGGCACCGGTGGAGCCTTCTTGACCCTTTTAGGACACTTACTCTTGTAGTGTTCTTGCTCCCTACACTCAAAATATATTATATGATTTTTTAATTTTGACTACAATGTTTGAGTTACCTAGGTCATCGATGGATGTTTGGGCTTCTTCATCTTCTCGACCGGAGGTAGAAGGTTCCTCTTGAGTTGGCTCCGGTATTGAAGATGGTCTCTCCTCCCCCTCAATCCTAGAGGTGGAGGCCTCTTCCACTTCTTCCTCTTCCGATTTGGATTCGGATGTTGATTCTCTATCAATTTTTGAATCATCACTTGCTTATGAGGAAGATATGTTTGCTTCCTCGGTCTCCTCCGATTGAGCCGATGAGCACTCTTGTCCTTTGGGCTCCTCATAGAGTCTTATCACTTGGCTCCATAGCTCTTTGACATCCATGTGTTCACCTAAACTACACAAGATGTCGTTAGGAATCAAATCAATAATAAATTTTGCTACCTTCTTGTTTTTCTTGAATCTTTGGAATTGTTCCTCACTCCATCTCTTCATCTTGAGGAATCCTCCCTTTGGTCCTCTTGGATATTCGAATTCTTCTATTAGGACGGACCACTCCTCGATATCCCTCATCATCAAGAAGTCTTCAATTCTTGCTTTCCATGAATTGAAGTCTTTTCGTCCATATAGCGCATACAAGACCGGCGTATTAATGTCTCATCCTTGTTGTTCTTCAAAATCCATCTTCTTCCTTCTAGCGTGCTTCCTCGGATGTGAAGCCAGTGAAGAGAGACCCGCTTTGATATCAATTGTAGAGACCATCGTGACTGCTAGAGGGGGGGGTGAATAGTGCATCGGCATTGCTTGATGGAATTCGTTCGTGATCGCGTGCTTGCTAAAATTGTATTAGTACGCAGCGGAAATAATAGAAAATACAATACAAATATAAATACACAAGCACAAGACCAAATATAACGTGGTTCAGAACTGAATAATTCATACTCCACGGATTGAGCTATACGAGCTCGAGTGATGATAACACAACTAATAAAACTCCTTCTCGACAACACGTCGGAGGCGAAGAAACCTCGTACAAGTGTTTACAACAATAAACGAATAGATACAAGCAAATACAAATATGAAATACACTACAAGTAAAGGAAAAATACTTTACAAATGCTCTTTTGATTGTTTGATCTTTGGTTGCTTGAATTGCACTTGGAGACCCTGATTTACAGCAATAAATCGCCCCAAACATGTCCAAGAACCGTTGCCAAATCCTCCCTCCATGAGCTCCCTTTAAAGCTGCTCATTGGATTAGATTTCGCCTAGCAGTCGACTGATCGGAACTATCAGTCGACTGATCCTATAGTTGTTGTCTTACAACGGCATGAAACACATCGGATAAGTCCAACGAATACACCATCAGTCGATTGATCATACCCATCAGTCGACTGATGGCTCAATCAGTCGAGTGCTTGGGTTGATCACTCGACTGAAAGGATTTCTGTACCCAAAAGCCCGACCAGTAGTCGACTGATCTCCAGATCAGTCGACTGCTCAGGCCATCAGTCGATTGTTCAATGCTGGCAGTCGACTACTAGGTCATCTTCCCGCAGTCAAACCCTAGTTGACTCTCATCAGTCGACTGACCATAGTCTCAGTCGACTGATACACCTTAAACATGAGATTTTGACCCAAGTATAGTGCCCTCATACTTGCTAGACCACCCTTAGCTTAGACCTAAGCCTTCTAGCCACCTCTGTCAGCCTCGCGCTACTATTGAATCCCTCCAAGTCATCTATGACTTGTTCATCTATACGCTAGCCTTCAGGTGCTTCCATAGGCTATTGTCATGCTAACGGTGTCTACACTGCCAAGACACATTGGACTTATGCTGCCAAGACTCCCGCTTGAACTTTACGCCGTCAACCATTGGACTTATGCTGCCAAGACTCCTGCTTAGACTTTACGCCACCAATATTCCCCTTGGACTTTTGATATGCCAAGACTTAAGCTTGGACTTTTCCTTGTCAACCCATGTTAGACTTTCCATGCCAAGACTCATGCTTGGACTTTCTTTTGTCAATCCATGTTGGACTTTCCCTTGCCAAGACTCATGCTTGGACTTTACATGTCAAGTACTCAAGACTTGGACTTTCCCAATGCTAAGTGTCCCACTTGGACTTTCCATGCCAAGTACCCATGACTTGGACTTTACCATGACAATCACATTGTCATATGTTTTTGTCGAACATCAAAACATCGCTCAAGTCAAACTCGAGTCCGGTTAATCGTGACCTGGATCAATTGCACTAACAATCATTGTATTTGGTTGCATATGCTTGTAAAGAACAAGTTGTAAGATGTTTCTCCGCCTCCGGAAGGTATCCGACAAAGAGAAAGATAGTGGTGCAATCGCTAGGACTAAGTTGTGGAGTAGGAACTGGCAATTTCAAGCCACATAAATTCCCCCATTTGTTGTGCTTGTATTTTCTATTCTATGTTTTATTTCTACTATGTTTATTAACATGTTAAAGATAAGCACGCAATTGACGATTGACAAGAATCACTATTCACCCCCGTTAGCGATGTTATGGTCCCATCCGGACAAGAACAATACTAGACAAGAAAAATCCTAGTAGATTGAGGATTGACTGGATACCAGGTGAAGCGAGAATTAATTTAGGATAAACTAAGACTGGTGGGGGTTTACCAATCGATTAAGCACTCGAGAGTCAGCATTCATGAGTTGCATAATAGAGAAGTTCAAATGAGTGCTTGGGCAGTCGACTGGGGGACTTGACCAGTCGATTGCTCCGGTGCTCAGGCGCTAAGGAACTCGGTGCTTGAGAACGTGCTCGGGCGATGAGAAGTGTCACTTGAACTCGGTGCTCGAGCGCTGAGGAAGCGGGTGCTTGGGCAATGAGGAAGTGGCGAGTGCTCAGGCAAGAAACACTCATAGAAGTGTTCAGGGTGCTCAGGAAGTTGCTCGGGTAGTTAACTGTTGTGGTTGGGCAGTTGACTAGTGTCGGGTGCTAGAGTCGGGGACTCGAGTGCTAGGGCAGCCGCGGAGTTTGGGATGAGAAAGTTGGTGTTCGGGAGGCTCGCGACTCAACAGTTGACTGTTGTGGCGAAGCAGTCGACTGGATGAAGTGAATAACGAACAGAAGCATCCTAAATCAACTGACCAATTTGACTGGAGGCTAAACAGTCGACTGATCGACTAAAATCTAATGTGGATCATGTTGTTGGGAGAAAATGGTCGAGAGACTAGTCGACTGGGGGTAAGGTCAGTCGATTGGTAGGTGGAGATTAGTCCGAAGATGAGCTTATAAAAAGGGGGCTTCATGAAGTTTTCAGATGTCGATTTCTTGATGATTTAGAAGGAGAAGAGCTGCTACTTTCCATACTTTCTAAGTCATTCCAATGCAACCAAACACAACGATCAGACTTGTAATTATCGTGTAAAGTGTTTTTCATTTGTATTTTGATTCATACTTGTATTTGGTTGCTTTTGTTATAAAGAACAGGTGTAAAGTTTTCTCTACCTCCAGAAGGTTTTCGAGAAGGGAAAAGAGATAGTGGAACTATGGTAGAGCTAGATCGTAAAATAGGAATCAGAGATTCCGAACAACATAAAATTCAGATGTCATATGCCTGTATTATTTGTTTATATGTGTTTTGTATCCGATGCGTATTGATCTATTGTAGACAAGCATAGGAGCACACAATTGAAGAGAAAAAATTCGAGAGTCGTGAATTAAAATTAGTAGGGATATTTATTTTCATTATGCAGATTACTCATTGTGCAATTTCTTATAATTTTCTACCGATTAAACATAAAAATGGCTACTTTTTTTTTCCTATTTCAATCCACGAACTAAACTAAGGAAAATTTATTCCTTATAGCTATTTCCTTACCTATTCTTTCTTTCAAACCAATTCCCTATAGGTTCCGAGCCCTTTCTCTCTTTTCCGAGGGACTAGCCTAGGAACCTATAAGTACTTAGTTGTAGGTCCCACTAACTTTCAATTGGCAACGTTTTTGTTGTCCAAGGAAGAATGACATTGATATTTGTCAAAGGTGGGTTGATATGCTGTTGCACAAAATGAACTTTTAAGTAATTATCTCATAGTTTCTATATCTATCTATGTACGAATGGTATTTCAGACTTGAAACGAGCATGAAGAAAGCAATGATATTGCCGGATTGATTACTCAAGATCTTTGGTCTTGTCGCTCAAGATCTTTGGTCTTCACTTGGACACGATGAAAATAATTAGATCATTCGCTGAGAATGATTCTGATTTACTAGGTAAAAATGTCATGGCCATCAATCATTGCTCAGTAATTGATTTTATATTATGGGACAAAATAAATAAATAAATATATATATATATATATAACAAATAAGCTACAATATGTTTCTAAGCTCTCCATGATAAACAACAAAGATTATACACAACCGTGACTTGGTAATGTTCATGAAGAAAATCCAAGCAGTGTTTTCATCAAGCGGAAAATCCCAAAATAGTGATGATAAGCATAATAATATCAAGAACCTTTAACTAGTATTGCATGAATATTTCACTTAGCATGCAAATTACTGAACATCTCAAACAGAATTATATATTACAAACTACTGAAGGACTCGACAAACCTGCAGAAGGATGTTGAAAAAAAAAACACACACACAAGGACTCCAAATAGCAGGGAAGTTGAGCATTAATTAGCAGTCGACTGTGTCAGTAGTCTTTTCCACGTTCTGCAGTACATAAGAGTGAGTATGTTAAGAATGAGTATATAAGAGAGTTTGAAACTCATGAGAAGACTTTACTAGCCCAAAACAAGAATGTATTAGTAGATAGTAAATTGAACCTTTGTAGATGCTATAGACGATAGAAACTCTTCGTCTTCAGGAAACAACTGGAGATTCTTAGTCTTCAACAAGAAGTGGATTGCGTCTTCCTCAAAATCTAACAAGTAACCAAGCCTAATGAGCTCAGCAAGTGAAGCAATCTGGTCAGGCATTTCAGACAATAAGCCCTTTGCTATCACATCTGCAAAATTTGTTGCATATTCAATGTCGTGCCTCTTTGCCTTTGTTCCACCTTCATCTCTTTGCAAGAATAACTTCGCCTTATCCTTCTCCCAACGGAACATTCTGGTAGCTTTTGAATCTAAAATTGTTCCAGAGGATAGTGTCAGCTTATAGCTAACTGTAACAGGCTCATCGATTTCCAAGACTTCTAAATCGAGCAAATGTTTGACAAGCCGATGCCTTTCATTAGCAACTATATCGAGAGAAGTATCGGAAAGAAAAGCAAGCACAATCCTCAGCAATCCATTGTTTGATACCAGAAATCTCGGATCGACTTTCCTAACACTAGCACCAGTAGTCCTGAAAGACTCGTCCTTTTCTACAGCCTCAGAAATTGATTGAACACCAATGCTGCTATAGATCTTGTTCATATTTGCTCTAGAAAGTGCAGGAGCGGTAACTCGAGGATACCATACAAAGATTGTTCCAGAAACCTTGTCAAACAGTTCCTTCAGCAAGAGATCATCGGGGATGAATACATCTTGTTTGTTGGAGAGAATGACCTCATCGTTACTTTGAACTGGTAATTGTGATATGCTTCCCAGCAGAAGTTTCTCTGTGTTTCTATTCCAGTGCTTCGCAATGAAGACCCAGAAAGCGGAGCATTGCTGCACAGTAAGGGGGTGAGCTGAAACTTCCCACGAGAACCAGAGCTTGCAATAGTCATCGACGCATGGACCAAGCCGAACTGCAAAGACCCTTGAAAAGAATTCAAGAAGCTTTGTGTCATAGTATTTATCCAAAACGAAGAGTTGGGAACCAAACAGGTCGAGCTTATCATGTAGTATGCAGCTGTTGGAGCTCACCCATTTCCCACCACCACTTGGGATCCAAATCCACTCTGCAGCAGCATCATCAGCCTCCCATTTGTGTTCATTCAAGAACACGTACACTCTCGAGATTGTAGTGATATCAGAGTGACACGTAATATGATATGACAGTAACAGGCATGCTTCCCTGGCATCCACAGATACACCAATTTTTTTAAGCTCACTTTTATAAGATGCAAGCTTAGATCCATAGAAGATATCATCAATGAAGGGACCGTCTTTCCTTTGCAAACTCCACTTGGGATCAAAGAGAATGCTTTCTTCTGGAGATCTGTAGCCAAGAACAGTTTTTATCCATCTACTTCTCATCTTTTTCTTGAACGCCATTGGAAGAGACTCTGTGTTTTCCTTCAGATTGCGAATGCACTGTAACAAGGATATAATGCTAACTGGATTAATGACAGAAGGATCTCTGGGAAGCTTGATATTATCTATGATAAATTTAGCTCCCAATTTGAGTTCAACTACAACACCAAAGGCCCTGAGCTCATTTTTGAAACCATAGATCTCATTGGAGCAACCATAGAATTCAGAATTACCGTTAATAAATGGAAGATTTGATATAGCTGAGATAGGTTCCCACTCAGGACTGAATAGGATTGAAGCTTTTGGAGATCTGAATCCAAGATTAGTATGCAGCCATTCCTTCCCAAGGGAGAAAAGTAAGAGATCATGTGTCATTTCAATTTCCTTTTTTACAAACTGCCTATAGCATGATAACAGTGCTAGAATATTTTTGTTTGTGATCAATCTTCCCACTAAAAGGAGATTCAACCGAGAAGCAATAGCTTTTGAGAAGTCATCTACGGATACTGCTACTCCTACTTTCTTTAGCTCTGCCTGATATGACCTGATTCTACCGCCATATATTGCCTCATCTATTACCGGAATGCCGTTGACAACCTGAAGAAGGCATTCCCATTCTAGGACAGTCAGAAAAGATTCCCCTGGATTTTGATAGCCAAGCTGGGTCTTCAACCATTTAGTCTGTGATAACTTTCTGAGGAGATCGACAGGAATGCTAACGTTTCGTATGCATTCGAGTATGAAAATGGTAGCATCAGCAGAAACACAGCTCGAAGGCATTTTAAAGTTCTCAACCACAACCTTATGATTTTTGTTAAATCCAACTAAAACACCAAATAACTGCAACTCAGACTTGTAATTAGAAATCTGCTCGCCATAGAAAGAAGTATCTATGAAGGGGAGATTACTGACATGCGATGCAAGTGTCCATTCTGAATCAAGCAATATGGATTCTGATGCTAATCTGAAACCAACTGTTGTTTTTAGCCATCTTGCAGTTTTGGTGCTCTCAATTAGATAGCCAGGGGACAAGCTTACCTCGTTCAAATATCTGACCAACTTGAGCAATGAAAAGACATTTGCTCTGGTTAAGGTGGAGTCAGTTGTTGCACTCCTAAGTTGCCTACCAATATATTTTGATGCATCCATAAAATCAAATCTGACTCCAATTTCTTTAAGTTCTTCCTTGTACTTCATTATCTCGTCACCATAAAACTCTTTCTGGATTAATGGTATGACAACAAGTGTTGATGCTACCTGAAGTAGTCTTCCCCAACCAGAGCTCGGCAAGAATGACTCAGAAGGTGGTTTGTAACCGATGGATGTCTTCAACCAGCTTCCAGTTTTGATACAGCTAAAAAAGTTCTGCAACCCATCAGTAGTTCCATTAGATCTTATATTTCTAATCCATTCGAGCAACAAGAATGCATTGTCTTTGGTCAAAGGAGAGTAAACAGTTTTGAAAACTGCATTTGGAGGATAAACTTGTGGAACATCAGAGGCTTTTCCAAGTCGTTGTAAGAACTTCAAAATCTGTCCTTCACATGTAACATTTCCTGCAAAATTGGCAGTGGCCAAATACTCCCTGCTCAGTACAACATATTTGTGAGCCCTCCAAGGATTTGAACCAATTAACGTTATCCATTTGCCCATGCTGGCCGGCACGAGGACTTTTGTCTTTTCAGATATCACCTCTCCATACTCATCTACTATTGGCATGTCAGAGAACAATGTGTTTAAACACCATTTGCTAGCATAATTATACTTACGAGAATGATATAGAAAATGAGTGAAGGCTATGACAAGCTTGCTACTAGTTATCGACTTGATCACAATTGACCCATAGTCATAAAGACTTAAACTCTGCAGCTTCACAGAATTCTTGAGCCAATCCATTACTCCTGCTTTTGCCACTCTTAAAGGCAATTGCACACTTTGAGGCATAAAATACAGATTTGAGACAGATGTGAACTCACGATTCCAGTTGATAAGCCATGAGATTATCTCGTCATCGTTGGCAATACATAGCTTCTGATGACCATTTGTTGCTTCCGAGACACTTAACAAAGATACGCCACCATTGGCATCAATAAACCTTAACAGAGGCAAGTCCTTAAAACAAGAGTTCCAATTCTGAGCAATGAAGTGTAGAAGTTCTATATAAATATCATCAGGCATTCCCTTAGCAAGATTGGAACTCCGAATGAATGTTGCATACCATGCTAGATCAACGTAGCCCACTCCTAGAAATCCTAGTACCTTATTATAGTCATCGTTATCCAAGTAGGCATTTACTATATGACTTCCATGTGAATGCATGTTAAGTATGTCAGCCCCAGACTCCTGTGCTTTAATTAGAACAGACCAAAATGCAGGAACAAGCCTCTTAATTTCACTGGGCTTACAGAACATCTTTTGGGAGTTGTTCAATTCACATGGTATTATATATTCAGCAATGATTTTTTCTTTAATGGATTGTCTCACAGGATCTAGCAACTTGATATGAGATTCCTCCACAGGTATGAAATTGAACAAGAAGGGAATGGAAAATGAGGGTGCCTCATGTGCTCCTTTAATCAGTGTAGTGAAAGCATTCATAAATGCAGAAGGTACACAGCTAAGAATTCCTTCATTCCATGGGCTATTTAATTGTATCGACTCCCTTGAAGAAACTAGAAGAAAATCTGCCTGGATTATGAATGGGAAACCAGTCTCCATGTCAGTAGGAAGGAAGGAATACACACCAGACTTTCGTATCCCACGATTCAACCGCCTTCCAAAGGGAAAAGCCAAAGTAATGACCCATTCATCGACTTCAGCCCTCTTCTTTGAAATGCATTCCGGTTTTAAAGGGAACCTTTGCTTCCACATGTAGTAACAGCATTGTTCCTCATCTCCCTTGTCGCTCATTTGAGCAGTAAGATGGAGAGGGTATGATTCTGCATTGAAGTTCCTTCTCGTTTGGCAATTGTCTTCGCCAGATATAGATATCTTGCAGCCAGTATTACACGTTGAATCATCGCTATCTCCCCTCACAGATAGTTGCCTAATTTTTGAAAGAAAAAGTAGGACCTCGGGTTGTAGGTTTGATAATTGTTGCTTCACAGCTGACTCTTTTTCAATCTTCAAAGGCAAGATTATAATAGTTGTAGGAAGACTTTCTGAAGAACCATATAAATTTTGTATCTCAGAAAAGCTCGGATTCTCATCGACCCACTCAGGCACAATGTAGCCTAGGTTGCATTCAGGTGATGGTTCCTCATTGAAGCATATTTGATACCCATTGCTGAAGATATAGGGCTTACTGGATATCAGAAAGACACTTTTAAATCCTATGCCTGCAAATTCATAAATAAATACTGTCATGGTCAAACTCGAATACTAATCATTTAACAAAATATGGCATAAAATGAAATAAATATGCTTATAAAGTTAACATGAAATTGGATTCCAGATGCTCATCTAGTTCAACCATGAAGAAAGAAGATCATGATCTTACATCCCTGATTTGGATTGAAGTAATAATGATAAGCTCCCAACTTGTACTTGACACAAGAAAATATGTCTTTTAGTTAGCAATGTGATAGTCGTGATGGACCTATGTGATTTCCCATAAATTTTAGATTCACTCTAGATTACTAATTTAATGGCATATTATGACTTGGGCTATTGTGGATGTTTGGCATGCAACAGATTTTTATTGAGGAATGGGAAAATAAAATAAACTAGACAATAATGAAATAGTTATTATTGCAATATAAATAACTAAAGTATTTTCATAGAAACTGTTTTTCCAATATTTTGAGTGATATATATATATATATATATATATATATATATATATATATATATATATATATATATATATATATATATATATATATATATATATATATATATATATATATGTATTAAATATAAAGTGAGACTAATTTAAAAAAAGTACTACAAAAGATATAGTGAATATGTATGTGAAAATTAAAGTGAAAGTAGATAAATTAATGGCATACCATAATCCTCATCAAATTATACACGTAATTAAACTTCATTTGTTGTCAAATTTATATCAATAACAATTTGGATAACAACCACATTCCAAAATTTGTATATGTTTTTTTAACTAAACAAGATAAACTCCATGAAAATATTAGTTGTTCAGTAAAAAAACTAAAAATCTATTAAAAAAAATATTGTTACTCAATTTATTATATACTATTAATAATTCCATAACATTTTACCACAAACTTGAGATATTATCCAATAAGAAATATTGTAGTCAATAATTCAGTAGTAGCACTACATCGAGTGACATCATAATGGAATCTTGGAATGTTATGTTTTCCAAAGATGCTATATATTCTCTTCCACCATGAGTCTTCTTCGGTGCATTTGCTAGGTTCTTATTATCATGTCCCCTTGGTCTAGTCATGATAAGTTTTCACTATGGTCTCTCTAGTACATCTTTCTTCTTGCCTTTAGAAAAGTTATTGTCGTTACTCTCCTAGGTCTCATCGTGGTTTATCTTTGCTGATGTGAGCTTCTTTAAGTCCTTTTTTTCTCTATTTGTCTGCACCATCTCTATTTAAGTTAATTAAGGAAGCTCTTCTTATTTCTACACCATATCCCTCCACCTTTTGATATTCCAATACTTGAGATATATTCACTACATGTGCATAGTCAACATCCATGACATGAAGATGATTCGGCACATCCTTAAGAATCTCCCACTATCCAACCACAAATAACTATCACCACTGTCCTTCCCCACTCTAATAGCGGAACGCCCTCCATAACGATCAATCATCTAAGATGCCTCCTCTATGAGTGCAGAGTCAATGTCTACAATAGGAAGATACTTTTCGCAAATCCTTCACACTCTTTTGCTCTCCAAATAATTGATAGTGCAATTGTCCTCCAAACTCAAATTAAGTTTGATTTGAATTTTGATGTTTGAATAATATGTGACCAAGCGATACTTCTCAAGAGAGAGATTATTGGTCAAGGATGACCAAAATCGAGTTGATTGTGATGGAGGAAGATTGTTGGTGATCGAGTTGATCGATCTTATGTCAGAATGATCATGATGGACATAGTGTTCGATGGAAGTTGGTTGAGTAAGAAGTCAAGTGGACCAAGGTTAATTGGATACTTGACAAGTAGAAAAGTCTAAGTGGGTCATGGAAGACTGAACACTTAGCAGTCGAAAGTTTAACAGAGAGTTGACAAGAGGTGAAGTCCAAGTGAGTTATGGAGAACCAGACACTTGATGTGAGATGGATAAAGTCCAAATGAATCATGAAGAATTGGACATTTGGCATGTGAATGAAAGTCCAATAGGTCATGAAAGATCGAATGTTAGATGAGTGTGGAAGTTCAAATGGGTCATAGAGGACTAAACATTTAATGTGAGATGGATGTCTGAAATGGATGAAGTTCAAGTGGATCATGGAAAATTTGACACTTGAATTAAAGTCTTAATAGGTCAAGAAGGATCGAATGTTAGGTGTGTGTGAAAGTTCAAATAGGTCAAGGAAGACTAGATGTATAGCATTGGGAAAATATCGGTAGGTTAAGGTTAATTGGATGTTAAGAACGAGAAGGAAAGTTCAAACATATCAAGGAGGACTAGATGTTTGGTGTCAATGAAGTCCTGACAGATCAAGGGTGACTAGCTGCTAGGCGGATGAAGTCTTAGCAGGTCAAGGGTAATCATATGCTAGAAAGGTGAAGTTCCGACAAATCAAGAGTGACGAATGTTAGACAAGAGAAGTCTCAGTAGATTGAGGTCACTGAATATCAGAATTAGCCTTTGGGTTAGCCTTGGTTAGGATTAAAACTGAGGTATCATTTATTGATATAGTGCATCAGTCGATTGATAAATCGTAAATTTTGAGTTCGGGGATTTGAGGGATTTTACAAGGGTTTCGATGATCAGTCAACTAATAGGATTACCAGTTAATTGATGTTACTGTTCGAGTAAAAAAAGAGTTTGGAACTTGACTATTCCACTCAATTGATCGAAATCAATCGATTGATGGAATGAATCAGCCAACAGTGATACTATAGCAACGAATTGAAAGTTTAGAACTCGACTAGATAGGCACCAATTGACTAATGGTAAGTGATAATTAATTGATACTAAGGTGGACAAAGTCATTAAGCTGACAGGTCAGAGCAACATTCAAATATACAGAGGATTCAATTGATAGTTAAAGGTAGTCGATTGATTAGCAGAAATCAACCCAATATAAACCCTTTCATGGAAGGTTTGAATTGTAGCTTCATGGAGATTTTGAAGGAAAGTGTTATTTCATTCTAGACCTTCAAGGAGTAATTTAAAGCAACTAAACATTGAGTAAAAGAGCGAACACTTATGTAAGTAGTTTGTTTACATTATATTTCATTTTTAATTCTATCTTTGTATTTAGTTTATGTTGCTTGTAAAGAATAGGTTGTAAAAGATTTCTCTAACTCCGAAAGGTTTTCGAAAAGGAGAAAGAGTAGTGGTTCTCATACTACGACTCTAGGTCGTGGAGTAGGAACTAAAGGTTCTAAACCACATAAATCAAGGTGTCTCTATGCTTGTTATTCTTTCATATTTATTTATATTGTTTCTACTGTGTATAACTCTTTGTGGACAAGCACGATCAAACGGTAATCAAGATAAAACACAATCGTTATTCACCCTCTTTTAGCAACATCAACAATCCCAATACCACTAGTAGCCTTCTTGGATCCTTTGCTCCCTTCATTTGGGCATTCTCATTCTTTTTTGCACCTCATATCCACTTTCTCATTTTATATTTTATATCTCTCTTCATCATGGTTTAAAATACCGATCGTGCTGATCAGCAAGGGTGAAAAATTTTATTTTGTCCGCTAATCAACATAGCACAGACAATCATCACATGATCGCATGAGGTCATAAGAGGCCTCTCAATCACGGAGCGCCTCACATTGAGGCCATGGGAGGCGTCATGAGAGGTTGTGGAATACTTTGTGGCCACAAGGCTCCTAGTGCAAGGTCACGGGGAGCCCCCTGAGGCATTGTAGCCGTGAGGCCACGGGAGGCCTTGTGATCACAGGGTGACCTCACGCGAGGCCCTATAATCGCAGGCGACTTCGCGTGGGTTTTTTTTCTTTAATTTTTTCTTTTTTATAAATTCTAAAATCCTAAATCTTAAAAATTTTCCATTCATTCTTCCTCTTTTTCCCTTTATTTATTTTTTTGTTATTCTTTTCTTTTTTCCATTAATTCATTTTTCTCTTTTTATTAATTTCTTTTATTATTTCTAGAAAAAAATTATTAAAAATACTAAAAAAAGAAGAAACATATTGCAATAAAAAGATAATAAAAATTAAATATAATATAATTCTTAAATACTACTATGATTTAAATTAAATTATAATATATATAAACTTAGTTTAATTTAAACTGACTTTTACTCATTCTTAAAATTTAAAATATTAGTTTAGGGTTTAGGAGTACAAGTATCAGGTGAAATATACGGTGACCCTAATAAGACTTATGATAAGATAATATCAAAGTTGAAAATAATAGCAAGAGTGTACTCGGTGAGTCAAAGAGACATGCACTACCAAATAAAGAATCTTAGTGGTGGAATGAGAAAGTGAGAGAAAAATAAATAGTTTATAAGGAATTCCCCAACATAGCCTAGCCCTTGAACCCCAACATAGCCTAGCCCTTGAACCCGTCGGGGTCGTCGTCGGCGTCTCTCCGGCCGAACCACAGTCGGAATATGATCGAATTGCAGCCGCCAATGTTGCAGTCAATGGCGGCCACAATCGCGGCCGATTTTGACCACAATCCAGCCAGATTCCTACCACGGTCTGGCCGACATCAGAATCGGCCGACATCTAGTCTGATCGGATCGCTGCTAAATTTCAATCGAATCGCGGTCAGAATCGATCACGATTGTGGCCGCGACACTAGTGGGCACAATTTGGCCAGATTTCGACAGCGAGCTAGCCGCAATCTGGTCGAAATCCAACCGCAGTTCAATTGAACTCTGACTCCGATCGAATTGTGGACAGATTTTGACCGAATCGCAGTCGAAATCGACCGTGATTTTTGGTCATCAGCAGCTGCGCTGGCGGTCAAAATATGGTCGCGATCCAATCGGAGTCTAGTGCTGGTCAAACCACGATCGAATTGCGGCTGGAATCCAGTCGCTCGGTGGCAGAAGCTTCGAATGGAAACACTATGCATTCCCCATTACTACGCATGCTTAGGAGCGTAGGAGTTGCGCACCATGCGGTGCGTAGCATATCAAATTCGTGTATATATATAGCAAAATGTATATCATGTGCAAAAAGGTACAAAAGGAGGTTTTAGAAGCTATTCACATATGATGAAGTATCATATCAAAATAGTCCCCTAAAGACCTGTATACATGAAGTTGTATATCTATGTATATCTTTTCAACATCTAATTGTTCCTCCCCAAAGAAACTACAGTTTCGAGCCCTCCATATATATATAGGAGTGATATATAAATATAGGAGTGATAGCTTGCGTAACTCATCCTGCGCGCTCCATGCATGACAACCCCATCCACACGTGTCTCCCTCCCACGTCATCCCTATCGCACTACACCTCGCCGTCGATGTCCCAGGATCAGATGCGCACTAAACCCCAATCCTTGAACCCCAGTCGGTCGCCTGCATCGTCTTCTCACCATTTTATTCCTCCCGCGAATGAAATGCATCAACAACATCGTGGCAAAATACCGTCGCAATTGCCCGAAGTCGGAGTCCAACCGAACTACAATTGGATTTTGACCGAATCGCGGTCAAAATCCGACACAATTGTGGCCACCAGTGGTCGGGGCGTTGGAGGCCACAATTCGATCGGATTCTGTAGATTCCGATCGGATCGCGGTCAGAATCTGACCAACACTGATGATGGCGAGAATGGGCACGCAACTGGGAATGCACGGAATCTGATCGGTGTCGATAATGGTGAGCATGGACATGTAACTGGGAATGCGTTGTGCATTTCTCATCGCGCACAGGTGCGTAGAAGCGCACCCGTTATAGTGAGATGATACCATGCGCACCCGCTTTTGTGCACCCGTGCACAATGAGAAATGCACAGTGCATTCCCAGTCACACATTCGTGCTCGCCATCGTTGGTGTCGGTTAGATTCCGATCGCTATCCGATTGGAATTCGATGATCCGGTCAAAATCTGATGCATTGCAGCCGATAATGCCCACGATCGTTCAGTCATAATCCAGGCAGAATCTGATCGTAACCTGGCCAAAATCTAGTTGCGATCTGACCAGACTCAATCTCCGATTGAATCGTGGTAGGATTCCGACTGCGATCCGACCAGAATCCGATTGCGGTCGATTAGGTCAGAATCCAATTGTAGTCAATCCGATCGGCATCCGATTGTGGTCGATTCGATCGAAATCTGATTGTGGTCGATTCGGCTGGAATTCGATTGCGATCCGACCGAACTCCGACTTTGATAGGATCGCGGTCAGATTCTAGCCTAATTGCGGTCGGACTCTGGTCTAATTGTAGTCGGATTTCGGCCAATTGCGATGGGATTCCGCCGCGATGTCACGGTTGGATTCCGTTTGCGAGAGGGAAGATGCAGCGAGAAGATAGTGCAGGCGACCGACTGGGGTTCAGGCATTGAGCTTTAGGGTGCATTCGATCTAAGGACGTCGACGACGAGATATCGGCTACGAGGTGCGGTGCGGTAGGGATGACACGTGCGGGAGATGCGGACGGATGGGGTTGTCATGCATGGGACGTGCAAGGTATATATATATATATATATATATATACAATTTTGGCGATAATTCTATTAGACTTCTGATTATGTCTAAGTTCTTTCCCCACCAATGTTTCGCCCTCGCGCACATGCCCACACGTCCCCGCTAGCCTTTGTCGCATCCCAACGACCACAATTGCCACCCCGCCGGGCCTCTACCTTGCCCCATCAATCACAACCAATACCTCATTGGTGTGCGGCCACGTCACAAAGACCACAACCACGATGTCATCCTGCTCTAGCAATGTGCGCAACTCGAGTGTTCCTTAGTGTCCCAATGACCACATGATAGCAATAGTCAATGTCTAACTGCATCCAATTAATCACAACCACGACTCCATGCATTGTCTTCCTGGTGCCAATAGCAAGCGATCTCTACATAGTCGTCACCGCCGTTTTGCACCACCAACAATTATTGTTGTTCCTATCCAACGTCATGAGCAATCTCACCGTCAACTTCCTTCTCGGCCATGAGCCGACCCTCGTCGATGCTATTAGCGATTCAGACAACACACTGATTATCTATTAAGGCTTTAATTATTTGAATATTTAATATATTGATAGGTTTGATTAATTAAGTGAATATAGATTTGATTAATGGAATAATTATCCTTAATTAATAGATAATTTTGATTTATTATTAATGATTATCATTTAGAATTAATTATTGATAAGTAATGATTAATTTATTATTTAATAAATAATTAAATAATTAACTTGATTAAGGATTAACTAAATTATTAATCAGATTTATACTTATTAGATAAACAATCAAGAGTTAATTCAGTTATTAATTAGTTTAATAGTTGACTATTAGGTAATTAATTTAATTAACTTACTAGTTAATTGAATTACTAATTGGATTAGTAATAGATTAATTAAATAATAGATTGAGATATGAAGCATTCAGATTAGAAGACAGTTAGAATATTCTGTAATTTGAAGTGAGTAATTTCTTCCTCTAATCTTTTAGATTCTTTGTCCTTATTTACTCCGATTGATATCTACATTATCCATTGTTGTTTATGCTTAGACTTTTAGATAGGGCATCATACCATAATATAATATAGGGTATTCCGCTGGATGAAAACTTTTGTTGCTATTTTTATTTTAGTTGTTTATTATTTTATATATACATATATACCCAAGAGACCCGAGACGCGTTCGTGATAATAAATCATTGCCTTAAATTCTAAGACTTTTACTTAACAAAAAATGTCCAAAATTTTATACATTCATCAAATTACACCTTATTAGCATTTCGACACAACTCATCCGTGAGCACCCGTGAGCATCTCCATTATCCACCGTCCGATCCCTTAGGGCTTGAGGATTGAGCTATAGTGCACAAGCGATCGGACGGTAGATAATGGAGGTACTTACGGATGAATATATATATTCATGAGTCACAACTCACAAATGACATACATTCATCGATATTATTATTATTATTATAGGGCGGGTTTATTAAAACTCATTACCCGTCCTAGACCCATTTTCAGACCCTTTGATCGGTTCTTAACTCACCCGTGACCTATTTGACTGGGTTTAAATCCACCCTGAACGGGGCAGGTTTAATGTGGGGTCAAGTTTAAACCTGACCCGTTGCCATCCTTGCCATAGACAATAGTCATCTATACACCCTGATTGTCGATGAGAACCATTCATGGTAGCATATTATTGTTTGCAGTCAATAACTATTTATACATTCTATTTTTCCACGAAATCCATTTGTGATAGCATGTTATTATTCGCATACACTGATCATCTATGCATCCTGATTACCCACGAGAATTATTCATGGTAGCATGTTATTGCCCATAGTCATAGCTAGATATTTATACATACTGTCTGCCCATGAGATTCATTTGTGATACCATATTATTGCCCAAGATAGTGATCATCTATACACCCTAATTGCCCATGAGAATTATTCGTAGTAATATGTTGTTGCTCGCAATCAATAGCTAGATAATTATACATCCTATAAGCCTACGAGATCCATTGGTCATAGCATGTTATTACTCACAGATAGTGTCCACGAGACCTATTCGTAGTAGCATATTGTTGCCCACAATTAGTACTTGTTATGTGTAGGATGTTCATTCACTATATATATTACATATTATTTGTCATACCTTATTGATCAGGTTAATGGTTGATTATGTTGGTGCCTTCAGATATAGTAATAAAATTACTTAAGACTATTTCCTCATATCCTTTGATATCATGCACTATTTCCCTATATGTCCACTAAGTAATTTATACTCACTATCATTTTTCTTTCACTTCTAGGTTAGCAGATAGAAGATATGTTGTGTCTACTACCTTCGCATTGCCCAAAGATCATGACTTGTCGATTCCACTATCACATTGAGATGTTTTCTTTATTTATTTTCCCTTTCTTTTCATTGTTGCACGGTTTCTTTGGTACTTGACTTTTACTATTTGTTTTTGTCCAATTGATTTATTTTACTTTGGGAGATGTACTTTTTAGACATGTATCCATGCAAACTATATATATTTATATATACATGGGTTATCTTTCCTTATTGTAAATTTTCCTTAGTTATTTTTGTTTCAACAATATTTGGCTCTAGTATTTTATTGTATCATAGTATCACTAAAAGGTACCTCGTGTTGGAAATGTGAATGAAAATAAGGAAATGGAAGGATGAAGAAATCCTCTTGTGAAGGAGTTTAGTCCCACATTGGAAGTTGAGGGACAACTTGGTTGGTTTATAATGTATCACAAGCATTGTAGTTGTGAACATATGCAAGGGAAAAGACTCTCTCTCACGCGTGGGTGCGCAGGGGGGTGTGAATCCAGGGCCCGGATTGCACTACCGCAAGGCGACTTGTGTGTGAGTCGGAGATATGAGATAATTTTTTTCAGTGCGCAGACGGAGTTATAAAAGAGGAGGCATTGGAGATATAAGATAATTTTTTCTTGGTTCTCCTTTTTCCTCTCTGCTTCGCCGTTGATAGCTTTCTAGTGTGCTCAGTTCGTCGGAAAGATGATCTGTGCTTGATCGCTTCCCGGTTCTGTCGTCGTATCCTGGAAAACAGTCGTCCATCACCCTCGAAAGCACGGAAGAGGGGACGAATCTGTTTTAAAGACACTGTGAAAACCACAGGCCTCGACACCGAGTGGTGCTGCAGAACAACCGAGTGCCTCTCCGCTCTGCTCAATCGGCTCTGTCATCCGGCTCTGCCCAACCGGTTCTATCGACGATTCTGCTTTGCACCGATTCTGCAGAACGATTACTGTCACGTCTGCCGCGCCGGCAAGCTCTGCTACACACCGGCTGTCGCCGCACCGTGCGCTCTAGTTACTGCAGGTTACCGCCGCCAATTCTGCCGCTCGATTCTCAGCTTGCCGGTTACTTCCGCACTCGCCGCCTGGTTACGCCTGCCGTTCTGCAGAACCGGCTCTCTGCACCGGCTTTGCCACACGGCTACTGCCGGGTTCGCCCAACCGGCTCTCGCATTGGTTCTTCCACACTGTTCTGCCAACTAGCTCTACCGCACCGGCTTTGCCACACGGCTCTGCGTGGTTCTGCAGAACTACTCTACCACACTGGCTCTGCCACACGGCTCTGCACTGACTCTGCCACACCACTCTGCGCACAGACTACGCCACACACGGCTCTGCACACTAGCTGCCAAGACTGTTCTGTGAACCACTTACTGCACTCTGCCAACCAGGCTCCGCGTGAAAGCCGATCGTCGGCGGTCTGCAGCAGATCTCCTCCGAAGAGAGAAAATTTAATACAACAGATCTTAAAACAGATTCGACTCTGTTGTGATGCCGACGAACCAAGTTGAGATGACGGTAGCGCAACCTACTACTCAACAGGTGCAGGTAACTACTCCTAATGTAACGATTGGGACAATCCTAATCAATCATGCCGAGAAGCCAGAAAAATTCATTGGCTTGAATTTCAAGAGGTGGCAGCAGAAAATGCTTTTCTACCTGACCACTCTTAATCTGGCTAGGTTCTTGACAGAAGAACCACCTAAGGTACCTGAGGGTACTTTGGATACCCAAACCTTCAATGCTGTGGAGGCTTGGAAACACTCGGAGTTTCTTTGTAGAAACTATATCCTCAACTATTTGGCAGATGCGTTGTATAATGTATACTGCACAAAGAAGTCGGCTAAGGAATTATGGGAATCCTTAGACCGGAAGTACAGAACAGAGGATGCGGGGGCCAAGAAATTTATTGTTGGTCGATTCCTGGACTTCAAAATGGTGGACTCCAAGACAGTGATCAGCCAAGTCCAAGAGCTTCAGGTGATCCTGCATGAGATCCACTCGGAAGGCATGATGCTGAGTGAGACCTTCCAGGTGACAGCAATCATAGAGAAACTTCCTCCTGGCTGGAAAGACTTCAAGAACTACTTGAAGCATAAAAGAAAGAAGATGAATATCGAGGAGCTCATCGTCCGACTCGGGATTGAGGAAGACAACAGGAGCTCGGACAGGTGATCATTCACTCAAGTAGTGGTCAAAGCCAATGTGGTTGAACATGGCGAGGGCTCACAACGGAAGAAGTCAAAGGTTTCCAAACTGGAGCCTAAAAGAGACATTAGCAAGAAGAAATTCACAGGAAAATGCTTCAATTGTGACCGTGTTGGTTACAAATCTTCGGACTGTAAAAAGCCAAAGAAGAAGCAGGAGGCTAATGTGAGTGAAGGGTCAAACATAGATCTGTGCGCCATAATTTCTGAAGTGAACCTCATCGGTTTGAACCCGCGGCAGTGGTGGATTGATACAGGAGCCACCAAACATGTGTGCTGCAACAAGGAGCTGCTCCATAACTTTGAAGAAGTTAAAGATGGAGACAAGCTGTATATGTGGAATTCAGCAGCCTCGGAGATCAAGGGTCGTAGAAAAGTGGTGCTGAAAATGACTTCGGGCAAGGATCTGACTCTGAACAATGTATTGTATGTTTCGGAGATCTGAAAGAATCTGGTGTCCGGATCACTTTTAAGCAAGCATGACTTTCGCATTGTATTTGAGTCGGACAGAGTAGTTCTGTCAAAGAGTGGAATGTTTGTAGGCAAGGGGTATGAGAATGATGGGCTTTTTAAGCTCAGTGTAATGACCATTAGGCCTAAAATAAATAAAATTGAAAATTCTTCCTCTTATATGCTTGAGTCATTTGTGTTGTGGCATAGTAGACTAGGACATGTTAATTATAATTCATTGCGAAGATTAATTAATATGCAAAACATTCCGACATTCCTCCTAGACCCGAAACACAAGTGTAAAACTTGTGTCGAAGCAAAGATGACAAGGTCATCTTTCCAACGTGTTGAAAGGAATACATAACCACTCGGCCTAATCCGCACGAACGTATGCGACCTAAAAGGGGTTCCGACGCGTGGTGGAAATAAATATTTCATTACTTTTATAGATGATAATACAAAATTTTGTTATGTGTATCTTCTAAAAAGTAAGGATGAGGCTATAGAGAAATTTATTCTCTATAAAAATGAGGTTGAAAATCATCTTAATAAGAAGATTAAGGTGATTCGAAGTGATCGAGGATGTGAATATGTTTCACCGTACGTTGAGTTGTGTGCTGAACATGGAATCAGACACGAAACAACAACTCCATATACTCCTCAGCAAAATGGTGTTGCTGAGAGGAAAAATCGTACTTTAAAAGAGATGATGAATGCTCTTTTATTAAGTTCTGGGCTACCAGAAAATTTATGGGGAGAGGTTGTTTTGACAACGAATTACCTATTAAATAAGGAACCCCGAAAAGATATAGACAAGAGCCCTTATGAATTATGGAATGGTAGAAAGTCATCCTATAAATACTTACGAGTGTGGGGGTGTCTTGCTAAAGTATTGGTGCCTAATCCAAAAAGGATCAAGATAGGACCAAAAATTGTTGATTGCATATTCTTAGGATATGCACAGAATAGCAGTGCCTATCGATTTCTAGTAAATGAATCACTCATTCCAGAAATACATAAGAACTCGAGAAATGCCTTATTCTTCGAAGATGTGTTTCCATATAAGTCCAGAGAGAAAGCAAATTCCTCAAAAAGGACCTTTGAAACACGAGAAGAAGAGCATAAGGGTGAACCAGTAGAGGTAGAGCCTAGACGGAGTAAAAGAGCTCGTACGAAAAAATTCTTTGGATCGGATTTTATCACTTTCATGTTAGAAAGTGAACCACAGAGCTATCCAGAAGCTCTAAGATCTTCTGAGGAACCTCACTAGAAAGAAGCGATTGCATCTGAGATCACTTCTATCTTACAAAATCATACTTGGGAGCTTATGGATCTTCATCCGGGAAGTAAGTCATTAGGCTGTAAGTGGATTTTTAAGAGAAAGAAGAAATCGGATGGCACAATAGATAGATACAAGGCTAGATTGGTAATTAAGAGTTACTAACAACGTGTAGGTGGAATTTAGAAATACATCAAATGGATGTAAATACCGCTTTTCTAAATGGAAATTTAGAAGAGGAAATCTATATGGAACAACCTGAAGATTTTTTTGCTCCTGGATAGGAAAATAAGGTATGTAGATTGGTCAAGTCACTGTATGGCTTAAAACAAGCTCCTAAGCAGTGACATGAAAAATTTGACAATGTCATGCTAAATAATGGATTTAGAATCAATGAGTGTTATAAATGTATCTACAGTAAAAACATAGAAGATGGTTTTGTCATCTTATGTCTTTATGTAGATGACATACTTATCATTGGAAATAATGATAAGATAATTAAATCCACTAAGGAAATGTTGAATTCAAGATTCGACATGAAGGACATGGGCCTAGCTGATATGATTCTAGGAATTAAAATTCTTAGAACAATTGAAGGACTTGTTCTCAGTCAGTTCCACTATGTGGATAAGATTCTTGAGAAGTTCAACAAGAATGATGTTGCATCGGCACGGACTCCGATAGA
Source organism: Wurfbainia villosa (assembly GCA_025175895.1). NCBI lineage: Eukaryota > Viridiplantae > Streptophyta > Magnoliopsida > Zingiberales > Zingiberaceae > Wurfbainia > Wurfbainia villosa. The sequence goes on from CM046007.1 coordinate 7,961,431, forward strand.
TATGAGTCAACATCTATCGAAAAATCGAGGAGAGAGTAGCCCTCAGATAGAGTACTCCAGAGTGATTGGAAGTCTGATGTACCTAATGAACTGTACACGACCAGACTTAGCCTACATAGTAAGCAAACTGAGTAGATACATGAGTAATCCCGGTGCTGAGCATTGGAAAGGGATAACAAGAGTACTGAGATACTTGAGGTATACTCGTGATTATGGGCTGCACTATACAAGATATCCAACTGTGATCAAGGGATACAACGATGCTAATTGGATATCAGAAGTGAAAGACTCTAAGTCTACAAGTGGAAATGGAAACTATTAGACAAATGTGTAATGGAAATCTTCGAAACAAACCATAATAACTAGATCCATGATGGAATCTGAGTTTGTGGCTCTTGACAAATGTGGTGAAGAGGCTGAATGGTTACGATAATTTTTAGAAGATATTCCTAGATGACCAAAACCCGTGCCCGCGATATGCATACACTGTGATAGTCAGTCAGCAATTGGACGGGCACAAAGTCATTTGTATAATGGAAAGCCTAGACATATGCGTCGTAGACACAACACTATTAGACAACTACTCTCAATGGGAGTTATCACTATTGACTATGTAAAGTCAAAGGATAACCTTGTGGATCCGCTAACCAAAGGGTTAAATAGAGAGTTAGTTGCGAGCTCATCTCGAAGGATGGGTTTGATGCCGATAACGAATGTTGGTGCAAAGGAAACCCAACCTATGGAGATTGGAGATCCCAAGAACTAGATTCAAAGGGACAACCTAACTGCATCGACTAAGAAGGATCACTGTGGGGGTTATGAGATAATAAAACAGTGATAAGATGGAGGATAAGCATATGACTTTTAATGATCCAATAGAGCGGTATGGAATACTCTTAAAAGGGTCACCTATGTGAGAAAGAAGTGGGGCCGCTTCGAAGGGATTTGGAAGGCACAAATCTTAAATCTTCTCGTAGAACCAGGCGTGTTCATGGCCAAGAACGAACACACTCATGAGAACTGAAGGACATCAGGGAAAGTCCTGTGTGAAATGTGTCAATGCCTATATGAAGGGTCGAATAGTTCAAAGACATCGCGTCTACTAAATCAACCAGTAAGCAAACATATTTTCATAAGGGAAGGTTCAAAGGATAAAACCTACCTATCCTATGTCGGACTTTACTGCTGAGAGCTATCATATATCAGTTTCCATTCATGTGGGGGATTGTTGGAAATGTGAATGGAAACAAGGAAATGAAAGGAAGGAGAAACCCTCTTGTGGAGGAGTTTAGTCCCACATTGGAAGTTGAGGGACAACTTGGTTGGTTTATAATGTATCACAAGCATTGTAGTTGTGAACATATGCAAGGGAAAAAGCTCTCTCTCACGCGTGGGTGCGTAGGAGGGGGTGCGAATCCAGGGCCCAGATTGCACTACCGCAAGGTGACTCGTGTGAGAGCGCGACCTGTGTGCGTTGAATGTACGACCGGTCGAGGCATAATTTGCCCAAGTGGATCCAACCAACCTTTTGCTAATCCGTTCCATTTTTTGTGACATATGCATTGATGCTTGGCGTTGAAACGGTCGAGTTTATTGCAGTTTATTACAAACATTTCAAAAGCAAGCAATTAATCCATTAATTACGTAATTAATTGGAGAATGTTACGGAGTTATAAAAGAGGAAGCGTTGGAGATATGAGATAATTTTTTCTTGGTTCTCCTTTTTCCTCTCTGCTTCGCCGTTAATAGCTTTCTAGTGTGCTCAGTTAGCCGGAAAGACGATCTGTGCTTGATCGCTTCTCGGTTACATGCGTTGTATCACGAGAAAGCTTGATCGTCATCACCCTCGAAGCACGGAAGAGGAGGCGAATGCATTTTAAGGACCGTGAAAACCACGAGCCTCGACGACAGAGTGGTCTTTGAGAACAATTGAGCGCCTCTCCGCTCTGCTCAATCGGCTCTGCCATCCGGCTCTGCCCAACCGATTCTACCTAACCAGTTCTGCTGCGGGGTTACTGCAGAACCGATTCTGCTGCCGATTCTGCAGAACGATTACGCCACGATTCTGCCGGCAGGTTACCGTGCCCGGTTACATGCCGCGGTTTTGTCGAACCGATTCTGCGCTCGGTTCTACCACATCGGTTACTGCGCGCTCGCGCCGGTTACTGCCGAACCATTGCCAGCTCTATTTACTGCGCGCCGGTTACGCGCACGGCTGCGCACCTTGTTACGCCTTACGCCATCTCTAACACCATCTCTCCTTTGAACAAGAGAAAATTTTATACAACACCTGTAAGATATCGAAAAAAATAATAATAAATAAATAAATACTCGTTATTAAATTAAGAAGTTATCTTAATGAAATTAAACCTAGCTTATATAAGAGGCCAGAAATCAGAAATTTAAAACCTAAGTTTTCATTTTTCCCCTATTCCCTTCTCACGCACGAGCTACCGTCGCCGCCTCCTTTTTCCCTTGGCTAGGTCGCCGGTGATAGCCGCATCGCCGCCCGTCTCCTTGCCGCCGCATGCAGCCACACCAACGCCTTCCGCCGTTTCTCTTCCTCCCGAGCTCTCCATCGCTGCTCGCCTGAGCCGCATGTGTCGGTGGCCAACCACCGTCGCCGCAGTCTTCTTCCCCACGCCCCGTCTCTGCACGCCTCACTGGCCACCTCTCCTCCTGCTCGCGCGCCTAGCCTGCCGAGCTGCCTCGGCCGTTGTGATTGGCACCACGGCCGCCTTCGGACGCAGCTCTTCTCCGGTCGCCTCCTCGCCGCTGTGCTCGATTTTTATCAGCTTAGATGACATTCTCGAAGTTGAAGCTTGATGCTGAGACTCCCAACGACATCTCCCTCGTTAGGCACATCTTTGGTTAGAAGATCTTGGAGACGGACTCGGCCATCACCGAGTTATCCTCTCTCCTCCACAGTGAGCGCTACTATCGCAATCTGGGTGAAGGGCAATGTTCAACCTTGTGAAAATGATGCATTTACCGAAGCTTTCAAGCTGATGTGGGATCATGCAATTGCTGCATTTAGATAACGAATCAAGTTAATTGATTAGGGATTAATTAGTTAATTTGATTAGTCCTATAGTTCACATAGGCTTAATTAAGCTTGGCTTGATTCGTTAATCAGTTAATTAATTTTGTTTTAGATTGTTTAAGTTTGGTCAAGAGATTAAATTGGACTAGTTAATTGAGAGGGACAATTGATTAGATAGGGTTGTTTAAATTGGTTAAAGGTAGATTTATTGATTAGGTTAAATAACATATTCGAGAACGGAAAGCTGAAGCAATCCTTGGATTGGAAGATAGCTCGGACATTCTACGTATCAGGTTTCGGTCACGAGATAGGACCCCGGGCGTGAAGATAGTTATCACGAGTTTCATAGCAGGAGGGTATTTTGACTTATCTTTTAGATATAGTCATGTTGATATGCTAGTTAGTTATAGCTTGCAATAGTTTTTATGTTTAACTACCTTGTATGTTATTGTGCCTACTTGATTCATGCATTTGATCAACTTTTAGTTATACCTTTCCTATTTTACTTGGATCATTGATATGTACCTATTTGTTGTGCATATTATTTGGATACGTATTTTAGTTGGTATTACATGCTTTAGTGTCATGCACCATCTTGCATGATTGCATGCTGGCTGGACAGGATTCCTTTGTAGTTGATCCCGCAACCAGTTATATGGTCTGCACATGCTGCTACTCATGGGTTAGTAGTACATCAGGAGGGTGTGTGTAGTAGCTCTGTCGGGCTTCGATGGTCCGCTCATGGGTAGCAATGAGGCAGCGTGGTAGCGGGCAGAGATCCCTCCTCTGGTCTACGACACCGGGAGATGAGAGCATTGCTCCCCCACTCTGTTTGGGGCAGAAGGATAGGTGTACTTCGACAGCATTCTGTCCACTCGGTCACTCAGGAGCAGTGATGGCAGAGTGCACAATTGTCATATCCCTACCCACTCGGCTTCACCATCGCGTGTGAGGCGGCTGACTGGCGTCAGGGGTGACCATGTCATTTGCATCGCTTGCATTTTGCATGGATGACATTTGTATTGTGTTTGCTGCATTTTGATTGCTGCCTTGGATGTTGCATATGATTGTCATGCATACAGGATACATATTTGTATTTGGTCTGACGACTTTATTTCTACTAGTATGACACTTGCTCCTATATCAGGATAGGAAATTCAGATAAGTACAATCTTTTCACATTTCTTTCTTGCATATCCTATATATGAGACTGTACGGGCATGATTATTATTGTTAGTTATATCTGACAATGCATATCGACTATTATCCGCTTAGTTCATTGAACTTACCCCGTTGCTTTATATTTTATTTCAGGATAAAACTGCCAGGAGAGTCCAGCTGCCAAACCCTCTCGTCAAGATGGTTTTGTTATTTGATTTATGATTTTGGTTTATTGACTAGAAGTCATGTTTAGGACTTGTGTTTGATTTGGTTATGTAGTTGTGGTTGGTAATATTTGTTATGTCCTTATGGACCTCTATGTGGATTTTTATTTCGATTGGATTTGGTTATGTATTCCTGCCCAGATGGTAGAAGGGGTAAGTCTAGATATGATAGACTTTTGTTATTTACTTTGATTGTTGGCCTGAGGCCTATTTATGACCTACGTGTGTTGTTTGGTTCCGGTCGTGTTGACCGACGTATAGTGGTCGTGTAGGCCTTGTATGCAAGATTGGTAATGTCACCCGTATAGGGAAGATGCTGCCGGATTTTCGTCTGGCGGGGACTCCCCCGGGGCGTGATAATTTATTTGGTATCAGAGCCAGGTTTCCGGAGTTGCATTAGTTTAAGGAACAGATGCTTCAGGAAATTCCGATTCCGGAATGGAAGTGGAAGCATATTATTATGGATTTTGTGGTGGGTTTGCCTAGGACACGTCAAGGCCATGACGCGATTTGGGTAGTCGTTGACCGACTAACCAAATCCGCGCACTTCTTAGCGATTCAGAAGACCGACTCTTTGGATTGTTTGATAGAGTTATATTGTCGTGATATCATCAGATTGCATGGTGTTCTTTTGAGCATTATATCAAATAGAGATCCCCGGTTCACGTCTCGGTTACAGCGGATCTGCGGCATGCCTTAGGCACCCCGTTTAATCTGCATTCCATCGAAAGCAGTGGAGACCGGTGGCGGACCATTCAGACTCTAGAGGATTTGCTGAGGTCCTGTGTTATGGATTTCGGGGGCAACTGGGAGGACCACTTTCCATTAGTGAAATTCGCCTACAACAACAGCTATCATTCGGCTATCCAAATGGCACTGTTTGAAGCAGGGTATGGTAGACAGTGTCGGATACCCACCCTCTGGGAGGAGGTTGGGGAGGCTCAGTTGTTAGAACCCCAGAGAGCTCAGCATGAGGCAGAGTTGGTCCGTACTATCAGACTTAGGATGACAGAGACGCAGGATCGTCAGAAGAGTTATGCAGATCGGAGACGAAGACCTCTGGAGTTCTCTATTGGTGATCATGTATTCCTGCGAGTCTCACCCATGAAAGGGGTGAAGAGATTTGACCTCCGCAGTAAGCTAGCTCTTAGATACATTAGCCCATTTGAGATTTTGGAGAGGATCGGAGCAGTCGCTTACCGCCTAACGCTACCACCGTCCTTGACGGGTATTCATGATGTGTTTCATGTGTCCATGTTGAGGAAGTATGTGCCAGACTCTACACATATTCTGTCAAATGTGTCAGGTTTCATTCAACCTGATGCTACATACGCAGAGGTTCCGATACGGATTCTGGATCATAAGGAACGACAGTTGCGGAACAAGATTGTGCGATTTGTCAAGGTCGGGTGGAGTCACCACACCGATGAGGAGGTTACTTGGGAGCTTGAAGAAAAGATCAGCGCGCAATACCCCCACCTGTTTACTTAAGGTACATGAGATATATTTTCAGTACTTGTGGTATCTCTTATTCATTATGCGTTTGAGTAGGAAATTTGGGAACCAAATTTATATTAGTGGGGGAGAAAGTAAGATATCGAAAATAAATAAATAAATAAATAAATACTCGTTATTAAATTAAGAAGTTATCTTAATGAAATTAAACCTAGCTTATATAAGAGGCCAAAAATCAGAAATTTAAAACCTAAGTTTTCATTTTTTCCCCTATTCCCTTCTCGCGTACGAGCTACCGTCGCCACCTCCTTTTTCCCTTGGCTAGGTCGCCGGTGACAGCCGCATCGCCGCCCGTCTCCTTGCCACCGCATGCAGCCACACCAATGCCTTCCGTCGTTTCTCTTCCTCCCGAGCTCTCCGTCGCTGCTCTCCCGAGTCGCATGCGTCGGTGGCCAACCACCGTCGCCGCAGTCTTCTTCCCCACGCCCCGTCTCTGCATGCCTTACCGGCCACCTCTCCTCCTGCTCGCGCGCCTAGCCTGCCGAGCTGCCTCCGCCGCTGCGGTTGGCACCATGGCTGCCCTCAGACGTAACTCTTCTCCGGTCGCCTCCTCGCCGCTTTGCCTGATTTTTATCAGCTCAGATGACATTCTCGAAGTTGAAGCTTGATGCTGAGACTCCCAACGACATCTCCCTTGTTAGGCACATCTTTGGTTGGAAGATCTTGGAGACGGACTCGGCCATCACCGAGTTATCCTCTCTCCTCCACAATGAGCACTGCTATCGCAATCTGGGCGAAGGGCAATGTTCAACCTTGTGAAAATGATGCATTTGCCGAAGCTTTCGAGCTGATGTGGGATCGTGTAATTGCTGCATTTAGGTAACGAATCAAGTTAATTGATTAGGGATTAATTAGTTAATTTGATTAGTCCTATAGTTCACATAGGCTTAATTAATTAGGTTGGGCTTGATTCGTTAATCAGTTAATTAATTTTGTTTTAGATTGTTTAAGTTTGGTTAAGAGATTAAATTGGACTAGTTAATTGAGAGGGACAATTGATTAGATAGGGTTGTTTAAATTGGTTAAAGGTAGATTTATTGATTAGGTTAAATAACAGATTCGAGAACGGAAAGCTGAAGCAATCCTCGGATTGGAAGATAGCTCGGACATTCTACGTATTAGGTTTCGGTCACGAGATAGGACCCCAAGCGTGAAGATAGTTATCACGAGTTTCATAGCAGGCGGGTATTTTGACTTATCTTTTTGATATAATCATGTTGATATGCTAGTTAGTTATAGCTTGCAATAGTTTTTATGTTTAACTGCCTTGTATGTTATTGTGCCTACTTGATTCATGCATTTGATCAGCTTTTAGTTATACCTTTCCTATTTTACTTGGATCATTGATATGTACCTATTTGTTGTGCATATTATTCGGATACGCATTTTAGTTGATATTACATGTTTTAGTGTCATGCACCATCTTGCATGATTGCATGCTGGCTGGATGGGGTTCCTTTGTAGTTGAGCCTGCAACCAGTTACATGGTCTGCACACTCTGCCACTCATGGATTAGTGGTACATCAGGAGGGTGTGTGCAGTAGCTCTGTCAGGCTCCGCTGATCCGCTCATGGATAGCGATGAGGCAGTGTGGTAGCGGGCAGGGATCCCTCCTCTGGTCTACGACACCGGGAGATGAGAGCATTGCTCCCCCACTCTGTTTGGGGTAGGAAGATAGGTGTACTCCGACAGCATCCTGTCCACTCGGTCACTCAGGAGCAGTGATGGCAGAGTGCACAGTTGTCATAGCCCTACCCACTCGGCTTCACCATCGCATGAATGACATTTGTATTGTGTTTGCTGCATTTTGATTGCTGCCTTGGATGTTGCATATGATTGCCATGCATACAGGATATATATTTGTATTTGGTCTGACGACTTTATTTCTGCTAGTATGGCACTTGCTCCTATATCAGGATAGGAGATTCAGGTAAGTACAATCTTTTCGTATTTCTTTCTTGCATATCCTATATATGAGACTGTATAAGCACGATTATTATTGTTAGTTATATCTGACAATGCATATCGACTATTATTCGCTGAGTTCATTGAACTTACCCCGTTGCTTTATATTTTATTTCAGGATAAAACTACCAGGAGAGTCCAGCTGCCAAACCCCCTCGTCAAGATGGTTTTGTTATTTGATTTATGGTTTTGGTTTATTGACTAGAAGTCATGTTTAGGACTTGTGTTTGTTTTGGTTATGTAGTTGTGGTTGGTGATATTTGTTATGTCCTTATGGACCTCTATGTGTATTTTTATTTCAATTGGATTTGGTTGTGTATTCCTGCCCAGATGGTAGAAGGGGTAAGTCTAGATGTGATAGACTTTTTTTTTATTTACTTTGATTGTTGGCCTGAGGCCTATTTATGACCTGCGTGTGTAGTTTGGTTCCGGTTGTGTTGACCGAATAGTGGCCGTGTAGGCCTTGTATGCAAGATTGGTAATGTCACCCGTACAGGGGAGATGTTGTCAGATTTTCGTCTAGCAGGGACTCCCCTGGGGCGTGACAACACCTCGATCATTGGATGGTCTATACCCTGAAGTATGATAATTTTATTGGTATCAAAGCTTAGGTTGCTATTTTGATTTGTGAGTTTTGTGTTTTGGGATTTTCGTCTTATTCAACTTACGACTTCTCTAGTTTGGGAGAACAGTCAAGCCGAAAGATATCTTTGAGATATAGGGAGATTAGTGTGTCTTTAGTTGTCACTATACTTCTCTAATAGGTACTTATTTACTTGGTCATAATAAGAAATGTCACTCAGTGAGACAACCCCTACCCGTGATCGTGGTCGAGGTCAACCTCGAAAGCGACTAGTTGACACTTTGGGACCCGACCCTGATGCGGGAAATATAGATTCTTTGAAGGTGTTGATTGATGCTGAGTCGGAAAGCGAGGGTCGGGCCTATCAACAACCTATTAGAGGTCAAGGAGCACCAATGACTATACCAACTCTTACCACTAGCAACTAGGTAATGGATAAAATGTGTATACCAAAACTTGTCTAATCAATAAAGGATCATTCACTCTATTCCATGGAATTCTGACCCATGGGTTGCTCATATATGGTTGGATAACCTAGAAGGTATATTCGGATGTATAACCTGCACCGATGCTGAAAGCGTAGAGGTAACTACTTATCACTTACAAGATCAGTCCATCACTTAGTGGAAATGCAGAGAACGAACTTTGAGGAGCAGAGCATCACTTGGTGGTTATTTCGAGAGGTCTCTTTTTGTATAGCTCGTCGTCAACAGTTCTTGAACCTTAAGCAAGGTGATCGTAGCATCATAGATAACAATGCAAAATTTAACAGACTCATTGAATTTTTCCCTCACATGGTAGCTCAAGAGTATGACTGTATGCTCCAATTCAACCAAGGTCTTGAAGCCTACATTCAAATTAGAATGTCCAGATCTTCCATCAACACTTATCGGAAGGTGTTAGATTGAGCCATATTAATCGAGATGACCCGACAATAGGTATCCTGGGAGAAGGAGACAAATAGGCAAACACCACGAATAAAATCTCAGGATCAAAACCAAAAGAGTGGCGGTCAGAAAATGTAAAGCTAAACTCAAATGCCACAAGTTACCACTAGAGAAGTTTACCGACCACAGAAGACGACCTGAATATTGTCAAGATCCTCCTATCACTCCCAACAAAATCAATCTTTTGATACCAGCTTAATTAGGTGTTACTAATGTAGCTCACGGAATCATAAGAAGCCAAAATGCCCTTTTGGCCCTTGTCCAGGGCCGGCTCTGCTTACAGTTCCAGGAGCACCCTGCAATATAATATCCCTCACTGTCATCCCACTATTATTTACCATATCCACCACAGTCGTATTTGTTGCTCCCACCACAACCTCATCAAATGACTTCAACTCCTTCACTAAGTCAGACCCAATAAGCTTAGAACCAGTAAACCCCACCACAAGGAATGCAACAACCAAGATCATAAATAAGATGATTCTACACCATGACCCAGGAAGAGTCACGATGAGTCGGAGGCTCTATTCTTTAAGGTATCATTTCGGTTTGCTACCCTCCTACTAAACACGGGTGACTTACATTCTTTAGATCTTCAAAATTTATGTGTGAGATTAGGAGAGTTCCGAGTTTCGACCCTCTCGATCTTGTAAAGCTATCGTACTGATGTCCTCAAGGGAAGTAGTTTTATAGGGAAACTAGGGTGTATCCCTAGATATTGTCTAACTTTTATTTTGCTATTTACTTAGGTTATGGTAGGTCATACCAAATGGTGACCATACTATTGTCTTTGAAACCTTTAGCGTATTTCACTCTCTGATTGAATTAGAAATGAGGATAACAGTAATTATTATTGATTTTGTTTGAATAGGGTTAAACATTTGGGTTGACAGTGAACCAGTCTATTTAAAGTTGAACCATCATATTTATGGATGGTTTCAGTGTAAATAGGATTGCTTGGGATTTAATTTGAGGTCTATCAACCTCTCTTAGGTCATGGTTAAGTGAGGATTAAATTGAGGTGCTTTAGATTTGAACTAGGCTCAAATCACATTTGATTTGAACTCGAGTTGGGTGAGATCGGGTAGAATGTAGTTTGTTTCATTGGGAACTTCACTCGAAATTGTGTCGTAGATCTTACCACACATGCTGAAGATGTTTGGAAGAAAAGAGGGCAAGAGTACTAGTGGCTAAATTAAAGATAATGATCAAAGTGGCACAATAGATGCATAGCGGGTCCAACCCCGCAGAGTAGTGAATGTCTACTTAGAAGTAGGCCATCTTGCAGTTTCACAAAAGTTTATGCTTCGACATTTTGGAACTTTTAAGGTATGAGAATGAGTTAGAGCGGTAGCATACCACCTAGGGTTATTCCTAATTTTAACATAAGTACAGAATAACTTTTATACTTTATTAATGCGGGAATATATACTTAATTTTACTTATGTTGTGAAGGATATCTTTGGAGTTCCAATTCATATCCTAGATCACAAAGAACGTTGACTGTGGAACAAGGTCATTCGACTAGTAGAGGTCAGGTGGTAACATAATTTTAATGAAGAAGCTACTTGGAGTGGAAGAACGACGTACGAATCGAATATCCTCAATTGTTCATCTCATATAGCTTGTTAGTGGGGGAGAATATTATATATAAAAAAAATGATGATAATAATAAATAATATGACTAAATTGATACAATTCTATTTAATAGGAGTTAAAACTCAACAAAATATAATATAATATAAAAGAAGAAGAATATATATATATATATATATATATATATATATATATATATATATATATATAATTTTTTATAAAATTTTGAAACTTTCTTTTATTTTAGAAAATTTTTAGAGATAATTCTATTAGATTTTAGACTTTAGACTAAGCCTATTTAGAATATCCTATTTATAATTAGGAGTTGATAGAAACAATTAACATAAAGTTACAAACAGTAAATTTTCTTCCTCCGTTGCTATTTCACCCTCATGTGCACACCCCCACATCCCCCGTCAACTTCTATTGTGTCTTGACAACCACGATCACCAACCTGCCAACCCTCTACCAAATTCTATTGGCCACAACTACGATGTCATGCTCCTCTAGCAATGTGCATGACTTGACCGTTGCCTTTGTCACCTTCTGCCGCACTCGATGACTGTGATAACTTCCATCAGTGTTTGGTCACATCAGTTAGTTGCAACAGCGACTCCACACATTATTTTCCTCGTGACAATAGCATGTGATCTCTACGCGATCACCGTTGTCATTTTGGACCGCCATCAATTGTCATTGTCGTTCCAGTCCAACATGCCAGCAACCTCACCGTCGCCTTCCTCGGTTGCGAGTTGACCCTCGCCGACATCACTAGCAACTCAGACAATATACCAATTATCCATTAAGGCTTTAATTAATTGAATAATTAATATATGAATAGATTTGATTAATTAAGTGAATATAAATTTGATTAATGGAATAATCATAGTTAGTTAATGGATAGTTTTGATTTATTATTATCAGTTGTATATATTAGCTAATATATCGATATACTATTAGCTTAGCTAATATAGTTGTTACCTTAATTATAGTTTCCTAAGATAGATTTTTAATTTTGTATATAAATGGATCTCACTCTTCAATAAAGGGTATGATTTGATTTCAACCTCAAATAATAACATGGTATCAGAGCAATAGAAAGATTCAAAATTAGATTTTTCTTTCTCCAGATTCTTTGCAGTGTCTATGCTCTTTTTTCGGTTCATTGTATCCAAATTCGTTGACAAGCTTCAAGAAGACATACAGGGACGTGGAGTTAAAGAAATGCTCCAGATTCTCTGCAGTGTCTATATTGTTCTCTCTAGACCTCTTGTACCCTAAGCAAGAATCATACCACGGACCATCAACTCGCTGCCTTTCAATCGCTGCATCTTGGTAGATCTTCTTCCTTCGATTGGGATTTGATCAATCACTATGAATTTGTTAAAGAACTGATGGATTATTTGGAATTTTGCACTCTGGAAAATGGAATCTCTCCCATATGTATGAGGTTTGCAAAGCCTTTTATCGTGTGGAAAAATAAGATCAACCTCTAATCAATTATTTTATGGTGTTCAAAAAGATATATGAGGAGCTTAATATGTTACTGCCCTTTAGCCCTGATGTGAAAGTTCAACAACGTCAACGAGAGCAGATGGCAATCATGAGCTTTCTTGCCGGCCTATCTCTTGATTTTGAATATGCTAAGTTACAAGTTCTCTCTAGTTCTGAGGTCTCCTCTTTACAAGATGTATTTAGCCGCAAACTCCGTACAGAAAGCACTGTACCCGTTCCACTTAGTGGTGCTTTGGTAAGTCGCAATACTAATCATGTGCCAAAAAGATCGACTAGTCACAATGGAAACAAAGGAGGTTCGCAGGACTTTGGAACTCAAACGTCGAATTCTAGTAGTATTGTGTGCAACTACTATTGTAAGTCAGGCCATACAAAATTTGAGTGTAGAAAGCTTTAGTATAGAAATCAACAAAAACATTTGGCCCATATTGCTACCACTAAAGATGCTTCTGATAAATCAGTTCTTATCTCTGCAGATGAATTTGCCAAGTTCTCACAATATCAGGAATCACTCAAGTCTTCATCTTCCTCAGTCACTGCTATTGTTGGTTCAGGTAAGCACGATGTATGCCTTATTTCCTCATCCTCCAAATGGGTCATTGATTCTGATGCCACAGATTATATGACAGGTAATTCTAATCTCTTTTCTGCTTTTTCATCCAAAGCCAACACTCCTACCGTTACTTTAGCTGATGGGTCTCTATCTTGTGTCCAAGGGTTTGGCACTATAAGTCCCACCCCTTTGCTTCCTCTATCCTCTATCTTACATTTACCTAATTCATCCTTTAATTTACTCTCTGTCAGTCAACTAACTCAAAATCTTAACTATTGCATCTCATTCTTTCCTGATCATTGTTTATTTCAGGATCTTTTGACGAAGAAAATTATTGGTAAAGGACATGAGTTTGGAGGCCTCTACGTTCTTGACACATATCCCAAAATCTTTTGTTTACTCAAGTGTCACTTCTCCTTTCGAGGCTCATTGTAAGTTGGGTCGTCTATCTCTCCCTTTGTTCAAGAAGCTTTGTCCACAATATAGTAAGATATCTTCACAAGATTGTGAGTCGTATCAGTTTGTAAAACATCACCGTCTTAGTTTGAGTCCTAGGGTAAATAAACGTGCTACTATTCCTTTTCATTCTGATATTTGGGGTCCTTGTCCAATTGTCTATACCTGGGTTTAGGTATTTTTTTTTCACTTTTGTAGATGATTATTCTCGTGTACCTCGGTTATATTTGATGAAAAATCGTTCTGAATTATTTTCTTTATTTTGTGCTTTTTGTGCTGAGATTAAAACTCAATTCAATGTGTCTATCCGTACTTTGCAAAGTGATAATGACAAAGAATATACATCTAATTTATTCCAATCTTATATGAGTTAGAATGACATGCTTCATGAAACTTCTTGTTTCAAAATGGTGTGGTAAAACGTAAAAATAGACATCTTGAAATTGTAAGGGCCCTTGTATTTCAAATGAATGTTCCCAAATCTTTTTGAGCAGATGTGGTTTCTACAACATGTTTTCTCATTAACTGCATGTCATCCTCTGTTATTCATGGTGAAATTCCTTAAAAATTCTTTTTCCCAATAAACCATTGTTTCCTATTAATCCTAGGATATTTGGTAGCACTTGTTTTGTTCGGGATGTTCTTCCGCATGTCACTAAATTAGATCCTAATTTTTTGGAGTGTATCTTCCTTGGTTATTCTCATATTCAAAAAGATTATAGGTGTTATTGTTCCATTATTAACAAATATCTTATCTTAATCGATGTTACCTTCATGGAAAACACACCTTATTTTTCGTCCTCACCCACTTCGACTAGTCAAAGGGAGGATGATGATTTGTTGGTGTATTCTATTTCACCTATCCTGGAACCAGCTCCTAACAAGCCTTCTATTATTCAAGTATACTCTAGGCGTCAACCTCTTGATTCATGTCCTGCACCGACATCTTCGTTATCAGATCCAATTCTAAGCGATGATCTTCCTATTGAGTTACACAAAAGTAAATAACAGTGTACTTATCCTACTTCTTCTTTTGTTTCTTATAATGGCTTGTCATCTTCCTCTTGTTCTTTTATTGCTTCACTTGACTTTATCTCTATTCCTAAAACTGTTTGTGAGGCCATATCTCATCCTGGTTGGAAAGATGCAATGATAGAGGAGAAGAATGCTTTAGATGATAATGGAATTTGGGACTTGGTCGATTTACCTTTAGGGAAACAAGCTATAGGATGCAAATGAATTTTCACAGTTAAAGTCAATCTGGATGAGCTAGTTGCTACATTAAAAAGCTCGTCAAACTTGTTGCTAAGAGCTATGCTCAGACCTATGGTGTTGACTATTCTGACACTTTTTCTCATGTTGCAAAATTGTCATTTATTCAATTGTTTATTTCAATGGATGTTATTCATCATTGGCCTTTGCATCAACTAGATATCAGGAATGATTTTCTTCATAGTGATCTTCTAGAGGAGGTGTATATGGAGCAACCTCCTAATTTTGTTGCTCAGGGGGAGTTAGGGCGAGTTTGTTGTCTTTGAAAATTTTTATATGGTTTGAAATAGAGTCCTCGTGCTTGGTCTGGAAAATTTAGTCAAGTTGTTAAATTTGATTTGTTGAAAAGCAAGTTTGACCATTATGTGTTCTACAAGAAGTCAGAAGTTGGTATCATTCTGCTAGTTGTGTATGTGGATGATACTGTTATCACTGGAAGTGATACGACAGGAATATCATCTCTTAAATCTTTCATTCATACTCAGTTTCACATGAAGGACTTGAAGGTGCTAAAGTATTTCTTGGGTGTTGAAGTTACAAGGAGTAAGAAAGATATATTTCTATCTCAGAGAAAATATATCCTCGATCTATTAACTGAGACAGGAAAATTGGGGGCAAAATCTTGTAGTACTCTAATGACTCAAAATATGCACCTCACGGGAGATGGAGAACTATTTGAACATCCTGAGAGATATCGAAGGTTGGTTGAGAATATGAATTACCTTACCGTGACTCGTCCAAATATCGCATATTCAATTAGTATTGTCAGTCAGTTTATGTCATTTCTAACAGTTCATTATTAAGCAGCATTAGAGTTTGTGTTACTTGAAAGGAGCATCCGGACAAGGTATTGTATATAAAAATCCATTGCAAGAAGGCTTGGCCACAGATTACTTGGAAATTCAATACCAGCTCAAACACTTGAACAACAATTAGACCCCCAAACCCAACTGCAAATATTTATGCATGAAAGAGCATTAATTATCCCAGCAGAAGTTCTATACCACTCA
Source organism: Wurfbainia villosa (assembly GCA_025175895.1). Taxonomy (NCBI): domain Eukaryota; kingdom Viridiplantae; phylum Streptophyta; class Magnoliopsida; order Zingiberales; family Zingiberaceae; genus Wurfbainia; species Wurfbainia villosa. The sequence continues at coordinate 7,977,271 of CM046007.1, forward strand.
CGAAGAGATGATGATCACCACAGAGTGTATGTGCATCGATTTGAAGAACCCATGCTAGTAATAGAAGGAAATCAAATTGATCGAAGATTCATTCAAGAAGAAAGTTTTATTCAAATACAGAGAAGCAGGATGCAGTATATCCATCTGGGTGTCTTATAGGTACGAGTTCAAGCACTACACAGGCAAGAAGAAGGAACTATGGCCTTAATAGTCTTCCGAGACAACAGGTGGCTTGGTGATCAAGCAATCCTAGCCACAATGGAGATTGACCTCACCAAGGGAATGCCCAAATGAGCGAAGAAATATTAGAAGAGTCACCTTATTTGAATAATTAGTGTTAGTAATATATGAGAGATGTCCTAAGGCAATCGCCTTATGTATGAACCATTTATATGATAAATGAAGATTCACTATTTGAGTATACATGGTTTCATGTATTTGATCGGATCTTAAACTCATTTACTGAATGTCCACGGTACGATTCACAGCATGAGAGAATTTGTGATTGGATCACAACTAGTGAGTATCTCTACATGTGTAATTGTGATGTATCGGAATTATCCCTAGTCGATGAATTGATGGATTTGGACACCATCAATTCTGTCAAGACTAGCACGAGGTATACTCCTTGGTGTATCCAAGCAGCTGATTCTCACTGGCCGGAGACATTGTGATGTCCGGAGTTAATCGTGGATGCTAGTTATGGTAACTAGTTCATTGGAGTGACCAACCGTAAGACTTCATATGGTTCTCTGCATATATAGATATGTCAATGAAGTTCTTACTGTAGCTTAAGTGTGATGTTCCTTTGACTTGCGGTATTCAAGTCATCTTAATCATAAAGACTTATGCTTTGACATCTTAAGCAAACATTTTTGAGGAGATGTGGACCCGGGACGATTAGGTATAAGTCAAAGTGATCGAAGGTGTTTGAATAGCCTATAAAGGATTCACCACTCCTTGCGAGGAGATGTATACCCATGGCCTCTCGTCGGATTGTTACTAAAGTCTTTGGCCAAAGCATTACATATTTAGAGTAAGGTACTCTTCAATACATGTGCAATAACTAGAATCCGTAGGACGAGGAAATGATACTTGGGTTAGGTGTGACGTAGTCAGCCTAGTGGGGACTGACACTATAGACCATGTCCTGAACCAAGTGGCTATAAGATGAGTGAAGGGAATGAGGCACGATTCATTCGAGCTGTTGAAGGGTTTCAGAAATAGTTCTGGATCAACCGTTGATCTTTTCGGTTAATTGGGGATCATGATGTACTACTAGATGTCACTCATAATCGTTCTATAATTAATGGTTAATTATAGACGGCCAACATAAACTGAGAACCTATTTGGTCACACGCACAACGAGCGTAATCCGAAGGATTTAAAACGAGCTTGAGAATAAGATTCTCAGACCGAGAGAAACTAGGTTTGGTTGGACCAAACATGGAGCGAGCATGAAATTGTTTCAGTCACAATGGAAGCGTGGATGAGTCGTGTCTTATGAAGACATAATGGATGAACCAAAATGGTTTGGTTCTAATCCAATGGAGGAGAATAAACCAAAGGGTTTGGTTTGTTTTAAACGAATGAACCAAAGTTGGTTCGGTTCGTTTTAACTTAAAATAAACCATCATGGTTTGGTTTATTTTAACTTATATTAATGGAGCGGGTTAACGGGCCTTATGGTTATGATCCAATAACCATTAAGAGAATTGGTTCTCTATAAAAGAGGGCTTAAGGTTTTGTTAAGCCCTAATCCTTGAGTTGCCGCCCAACCCCCTCTCCTCCTCCTCTTGTGGTCGGCGCCAACCCTAGTGCCGCCGCCCACCTCCTCCAACCGGCGACCAGCTGCTGCCGTCTTCTCCACTTGCCGGCGTCGAGCTGCTGCCAGAGGAGCTCCGGTGATCTCCCTTGGGTTCGATAATAAGGTGAGCTTCCACCTTTCCTTTTTGGCCGGCCCTACTCCTCCACCAAAGCTGTCCAGTTTTCTGGATAGCTTGTTTCCCTCTTGTCGGAGCGTCGTTTGGACGACGTTTGGAGCTCCGACAGCGGTAGCCTTGCCGGGGATTCGATCTCCGGTAATCCTCATAGGTGGAGGGCGAAGGATTCGTCAAAGGGTTGACGAATACCTCTCCGGAGAAGCGAGTTTTTGAGGACTCGTCTTTAGATCCGAATTTGGATTCGGATCGTGATCTTCTCTCGATCACGTCATCTTCAACACGAGGCTAGTAACCCGTACGAAGACGAGGCTCGTGACTTAGTGAAGTCATCCCGAAGATACTCGACGTGGATACAGATAGAGACGATTCTAGCGAGAATCGTTCCGGTTGATGTCTTTCCCGCTACACGTGATACGTAAGGTATACGTAGTTAAGTTTCCTTTTATTGCAAAATTTGAAATTGCGGTTATGTCTACACTTGTTGTACTATGCATGCGTGTGATGTGTGTTGTAATAAATTAGATTTATTATTTTATTCCTTCCGCTGTGCACATGTTTATGAAACATGTTCGAATACACACTCGCCGCGGTGCCGAAAACCCAACAGTGGTATCATAGCCCAGGTTGTGTTTCGACATAATCGTAAAATTGTTTTGCGATAGTCATAATGATATTTCTGGAAATTTTCTACTTTTGGAAAGTTAGAAGTATTTATGGAAATTTTTCAATTTGGAAAGTCTAGAAGTATTTATGGAATCTTCCACTTTTGAAAAGTTGGAAGTATTTATGGAAATTGATATTTTCCATAAATAAAATATTTGATTAGATTTTGAAAATTTGTTTCCTAATTTAATCATGATTTGATTTGGGAAATCAAATCTTAAAATATTTTATTTCCATAAGTAGTTTTGATGATTTAGAAAATTGGTTTCCTAAATTGACTTTCCTTAATCAACTATTTCCACAAATAAAATACGTGATTAGATTTGGAAATTTATTTTCTAATTTAATCATGATTTGATTTGGAGAATCAAATCTTAAACATATTTTATTTCCATAAATAGTTATGACATATAAGGAAATATTGTACATGACATAATTGTATGCCATGTAATTGCATTAGATGCATATCATTTATGTCATGCGTGTCGTGACATGTAGATGTATGTCATGTATGTCATGTCATGTAGATAATAGTTATTTGCATGCAAAGAGGATGAGACATAAAAACCCTTACTCAATATTAAAGCCTACACCTTCCATTAATATGGTTAGAACCAGAGTTCCGTTTCTTGTTCGGGTTGTTGGACTCTCTCTAAGCCCGGCTCGAACCTGAACATGTTCCAACCATGGAATAGTTTAATACTAATATGGTAAGAGTCAGAGGTCAATTGTTAGCTTTGGTTGTTGGACTCTCTCCAAGTCGGGCTAATTGGTTGAATGTGCTCTAACCATATTAAAACTATTTCTTGATTAATGGGTCGGCTTTAACCTGGAGCATCGGCTTGTTGGACTCTCTCCAAGGTCGATGTAAAGGGAGGTGAAGTTGGGTGCTATGCATATGATGCATACTTGTTAATGTGTTAACAACCCGATGTATGTGTGAACATTCAATTAGTTGATAGCACATTGTGATAGTTGCATATACGTGATATGCAATCGGTATAGTTGATATCTACCGTCGTAGTTATGAATGGCTTGTTGGACTCTCTCCAAGGTTGTTCATATCTATGATGGATATCAGCCCATTCGGAGATGGACCTACGATCTCCCGAAGTGATTTTGGGGTTTTTGAAATTCGAAAATTGAATGGGATTTATAAATGTATATTGATACATTTTAAAATTATTTTCTCATATATGCTTGTTTTGTATTTCTAGGTTAATCGATTGATCATGACGTCTTTGAATTTACGCACTATTTTGGATTCAAACAAATTGACTGGGCCTAACTTCCTGGACTGGCTTAGAAACCTGAGAATTGTTCTCAAGACGGAAAAGCTAGCATGTCCTTGAATAGCCTCTTCCCAACCGTTCTAAGGACGATGCAACTCCAGACCAAATGTTGGTCTATCAGAAGCATGTGGCAAATTCTGAGCTGGCGAGTTGCATCATGCTAGCGACGATGGTACATGAGCTGCAAAAGCAGCATGAGCATATAGATGCTAATACCATGGTCTTCCATCTTCATGAGTTGTTTGATGAGCAAGCGAGATCCGAAAGGTTCGAAGTCTCCAGGCTCCTCTTCACCACGAAGATGCAAGAAGGTTCGTCTGTAGTGCAGTTTGTGCTAAAGATGAACGGGTATATCAAGCGGCTAGCCACCCTCGGGTTTGTGATGGATCATGAATTAAGTATTGACTTAATTCTGCATTGTTTGCCCAAGAGTTTCTCACAATTTGTGATGAATTATCGGATGAACAAATTAGAATCCACTATTCCTGAGCTCCTCAATATGCTGAAGACTGTGGAGCCTTCTGTGAAGCATGAGGAGAAGGCGGTTCTGTTAGTTAATTCCTCAAAGAAAGGTTCTAAGAGGAAGGCAAAAGAACAGAAGAAAGGGAAGAACAAGAAGACAAAGAAGGCAGAACCAGCACAAAAGGACACTTGCCATCACTGTGGCAAGGAAGGCCACTGGCGAAGAAACTGCAAGATTTATCTTGAGTCCATGAAGAAGAAGAAGACATCCGATGCCCCATCCTCTTCAGGTATCTTCGTTATTGATTGTCATTCTATTTCCTTAGACACTTGGATATTGGATACTGGGTGTGGCTCACATATATGTAATGACATACAGGGGCTAAGGAATAGAAGAAGACTCGTCAAAGGAGAGTCAAATTTGCGAGTTGGCAATAGAGCAAAGGTTGCTGCGGTCGCCATCGAAACTTATTTGCTGAAGCTCCCTAGTGGACTAGTCTTGGAACTGGACAATTGCTATTGTGTTCCTTCTCTAATAAAGAACATTGTTTCTATTTCCTGCTTAAATAGAAATGGTTTTCATTTGACATTTAGTAACAATTGTTGTTATATAACTTTGAATGATGTACTTTATGGAACTGGAACTTTGAGCAATGGCATTTATACGTTGGACGTATCCAGTGACATTTTCAATATTGAAGCGAGCAACAAGCGTGCTCGAAAGGATAATCAATTAGACTCCTACATGTGGCATTGTCGTCTTGGCCATGTAAGCAAGAAACGCATGTCCGAATTACACCGATGTGGAATTCTGGAATCGTTTGAATTAGATTCATACGATACATGCAAATCATGCTTAAAAGGCAAGATGACTAAGTTACCTTTTACTGGAAAAGGTGAACGAGTGGGAGAGTTACTAGGTCTAATACATACTGATGTATGTGGACCTATGTCAACTCAAGCTTTAGAAGGCTATAGCTACTTCATTACCTTCACCGATGATCACTCATGGTTTGGGTATGTGTTCTTGATGAAACACAAGTCTGAAGCCTTTGAAAGGTTCAAAGAATTCAGAAATGAAGTAGAGAAACAACATGACAAGAGTATTAAAATACTTCGATCGGATCGAGGTGGTGAATACTTAAGTCAAGAGTTTCTTGATTATCTAAGAGACAATGGTATATTGTCTCAATGGACTCCGCCATATACACCACAACATAATGGTGTATCTGAGAGGCGTAACCGGACCTTGTTGGACATGGTCAGGTCAATGATGAATCATGCGAATCTTCCCAAGTCCTTTTGGGGCTATGCACTTCGCATACCGCATTTGTTAAAATGTAATGCCAACCAAGGTAGTCTCTACTACTCCATATGAGATATGGAATGGTAAGAAACCTCATGTATCTTACTTGAAGATATGGGGTTGTCTCGCTTATGTGAAGCTGATCAGACGCATAAATTGATGTTAAGTCTGATAAATGTCTATTTATTGGATACCCTAAGGAAACAAGGGGTTACTAATTCTATCATCCTGTGGAACAAAAGGTGTTTGTTTCAAGGCATGCTGTGTTTCTAGAGAAAGAGTTTCTCTTGCAAGAAAACAGTGGGAGTATCGTCGAGCTTGAGGAGGCTCGAGAGACTCAAATAGACATTGATGAGATACCTGGTGAAGCACAACAGCCGATAACTCATAGTGATGAGCAATCGACTGGACCTATTGTAACACCACATCTTCATAGATCTGGTAGAACATGCAACATTCCTGAGAGATATGGATTTCTCGTAAGTGAATCGAACGACGTGTTACGCATTGATGATGAGGAGTCTACCAGTTATGAAGAAGTGCTGACAAGTTCAGAAAGGGATAAGTGGCTTGAACCCATGAAGTCGGAAATGGATTTCATGTATGAAAACCAAGTTTGGAACTTGGTTAACCCACCTGAAGGCATCAAGCCTATAGGGTGCAAGTGGGTTTTCAAGAAGAAAACCGACATGGATGGTAATGTGATTACCTATAAAGCTAGATTAGTGGCGAAAGGATATCGTCAAAAATAAGGTGTTGATTATGACGAAACCTATTCGCCTGTAGCTATGCTTAAATCCATTCGGATGCTCCTGGCCATAGCGGCTCATTATGATTATGAGATATGACAGATGGATGTGAAAACAGCTTTCCTTAATGGAAACCTACTCGAGGACGTGTATATGATACAGCCTGAGAGTTTCACATCGGTTGATAAAACCAAGGTATGCAAATTATGACGGTCCATATATGGATTGAAGCAAGCATCCAGGAGATGGAATATTCGTTTTGATGAGACAATCAAAAGGTTTGATTTCTCACAAAATCCAGACGAACCTTGTGTGTACAAGAAGGTTAGTGGGAGTGCAGTCGTGTTCCTAGTATTGTATGTTGATGATATATTACTTATAGGAAATGATGTTTCAATCTTACAGTCAGTTAAGGTTTGGTTATCCAAGACATTCTCCATGAAAGACCTGGGAGAAGCAACCTACATCCTCGGGATTAAGATCTATAGAGATAGATCGAAACGGTTGCTTGGTCTTTCGCAGTCTACATATATAGACCGAGTGCTAAAGAGGTTTAGCATGTCGGAATCCAAGAAAGGTTTCCGACCCATCAGGCATGGGGTACACCTTTCGAAGTCTATGTGTCCGCGCACAGAAGACGAGAGGATTTGCATGAGTAAGATTCCCTATGCATCCGCAATAGGATCTATCATGTATGTTATGTTATGTACGAGGCCCGATGTATCGTATGCTCTGAGTGTCACGAGCAGATACCAGTCTGGTCCAGGAATGGATCATTGGGTGACTGTTAAGATGATCCTTAAGTACTTAAGAAGAACTAAGGATATGTTCCTAATATATGGAGAAGGAGACATGGTGATACGTGGGTATATGGATGCCAGCTTCCAGACAGACAAGGATGATTCCAGGTCTCAGTCTGGATACGTGTTCACCTTGAATGGGGGCGCAGTGAGTTGGAAAAGTTCCAAACAAGACACTGTAGCGGATTCTACCACTGAGGCAGAATACATTGCAGCTTCGGAAGCAGCAAAGGAAGCGGTTTGGATCAAGAAGTTCATTTATGAACTTGGTGTGATTCCAGCCATTGGTGAAGCAATACCGGTCTACTGCGACAACAATGGAGCAATTGCACAGGCGAAAGAGCCAAGGTCTCATCAACGATCCAAACATGTGTTTCACCGCTATCATCTTATCAGAGAGATCATCAGTAGAAAAGAAATACAAATCAAGAAAATCCCCACTGAAAGGAACTTAGCGGATCCTTTGATTAAGGCATTACCTCAAAGTAAGTTTGAGGGTCATGTTAGAGCTTATTGTATTGGATACCGTAGCGATTGACATTAGGCCAAGTGGGAGTTTGTTAGTAATATATGAGAGGTGTCCTAAGGCAATCGCCTTATGTATGAACCATTTATATGATAAATGAAGATTCACTATTTGAGTATACATGGTTTCATGTATACTGCATGCAATTTATGCGGGCCTTACTACTTCAACAAGGAGGTACCTGTTGCCCCATCTGCTCCAGCTCCCTTCTTTCCACAAAAATTGATTCAAGCGCATCAATATTATATTACATGGTGTGAAGGCGAAATGGAGCGACCAAGAAAAGAGATAGCCTACTATAAAGGTCAGTATGAAGAACTGATAATGGAAAAAAGAATTGCAAACTGATTTTGACAGGCTGAACAAAGGAAAGGACATACTTGAAGAAGAAGGACAGGAGCAGGAAACAAATCTCATGCTATATGAAGAAACGACCAATAATATTACAGCTGCACAAGAATCACAAGGACCAAGGCTGATCAAGAACATGCTTTACAATCTAAAGGTGGATCTAGAGATCCCAGGGATAACAAGGTTTTCTCTTAAGGCTATCCTTGATACAGGAGCAACAACTTGCTGTGTTGACCAAAAGTCGGTACCAAAAGAAGCTCTGGAAGAAAACACCTTCATTGTTCAATTCAGTGGCATAAATTCCCAACAGACTACCAGGATGAAACTGAAGCAAGGCAAGATGTTTATCAGCAAAAACATTTTCCGAATCCCCTACACATACAACTTTCCAATGGTTCTTGGTGATAATATCCAGATGATCATCGGTTGCAACTTTATCAAAGCAATGCATGGGGGACTTCGAATAGAAGGCAATGTGGTAACGTTTTACAAAAATCTAACCACTATTAATACTCTACCCTTTGTAGCTGCAGCCGCAATTGAAGAACTTGAATTAGAGGAGGAGGAATACCTACAAATACGAGAAATGGTCCACTACTCTACTGGCCAATCTATACAAACATTCAAAGATCATGTTGGACCTCTACTGCAAGACCTCAGGAATCAAGGCTTTATTGGAGAAAACCCTTTCCTCCATTGGTCTAAAAATAAAATCATGTGCCACCTGGACATTAAAAACCCGGATTTTATCATTGAAGACCGACCTTTAAAGCATCTCTCGCCTCAGCAAAAGGAGGCCTTCACTAAACATGTTCAAGCATTACTGAAGCTCCAAGTTATTAGGCCCAGTAAGAGTAGGCACAGAACGACGACAATCATAGTCAACTCAGGGACAAGTGTTGATCCTACAACTAGGAAGGAGGTGAAAGGGAAAGAACGCATGGTCTTCAACTATAAGAGGTTAAATGATTTAACCAGCAAAGACCAATATAGTCTACCCGGGATCAACATTATCTTATGCAAGGTCAGTTCAAGCAAGATATATTCAAAATTTGACCTAAAAAGCGACTTCTATCAAGTGGCAATGCATCTAGACTCTGTTAAATGGACAACCTTCTGGGTCCCCGACGGCTTATACGAATGGCTTGTAATGCCATTTGGATTGAAGAATGCCCTTCTATTTTTCAATGGAAGATGGATAATTGTTTCAGAGGTACAGAAAACTTCATTGCTATATATATTGATGATATACTGGTCTTCTCTCAGAATTAGGATGAACATGCTCAACATTTGCATATTATGCTCGATATCTGTCAGAAAAATGGGTAAGTTTTGAACCCTACAAAAATGAAAATCGCTGTCCAGGAAATTGAATTGCTTGGAGCAATATTGGGTAATCAGAAGATCAAGCTACAACCTCATATCATTTCAAAAATTGCTAATTTCCAAGAGACTAAACTGAAGACAAAACAAGGGATGAGGTCATGGCTTGGACTTTTAAATTACGCCAGAAACTACATCCCAAATCTGGGAAGGTTGCTTAGTCCTCTATATGCTAAAATCAGTCCCACAGGGGATAAGCGAATGAATGAACAAGACTGGTCCTTAGTCAAGCAATTGAAGGAGTTAATTCAAAATCTCCCTGATTTGGAAGTCCCTCCTGAAGACTGTCATATTATCCTCGAAGTTGATGGGTGTGTAGAAGGATGGGGAGGGATCTGCAAATGGAAAAAAGTCAAAATACGACCCCAGATCAACCGAAAGGATTTGTGCCTATGCTAGTGACAAATTTTCCCCAATTAAGTCCACCATTGATGTCGAGATACATGCGGTCATGAACTCCTTAGAATCTTTAAAGATTTATTATCTTGATAAAAGGGAGCTGACTATCAGGACTGACTGTCAAAAAATTATTAGCTTCTTTGACAAGTCAGCCAATAATAAACCATCCAGGGTTTGCTGGATAGCATTTACTGATTATGTGACAGACACAGGAATTAATGTTACTTTCGAACATATAGAAGGAAAGGATAATCAACTTGCTGATGCGCTATCTCGACTAATCGTCTTATAATTTCAGAATGGCCGAACAAGGAGCTACCCAACCTCAAGTTAGCAGCAGTAGGGTTACAGGAAATCAAGGAGAAACCCAACATGGATGCACAAGCCCACATGGCCAACGCTCTCCTGAACCTCTGCTCCTTGATCAAGCCTATGAGCAACTCCTTACCGACCTCCACAATAGGATGCAGCAACAAAGAAGCATCCCATTGGACGAATACAATCTCGTTAGCCAATGATGTTTCGAGATCCAACAGCGAGCGACAGTGGACGCCCTACAGTCCCTACGACAGCTCAGATCCTTACATGCCATAAAAACAAAAGAATGCCTCCGAAGGAGTAGCGACCACGATAATTGGTGGCGTGACTGGTATCCCGCCACAAACCAAATTGATAACCAGTTGGAAACAACTGTCCACCTTGTTCAAGACGCAACCCAGCGAATGATAGCTTTCATCGTCTGAAGAGTGGCAGGCCCGAAGTATTTTGTCATATAAACTGTAAAGCGTATTATATGTGCTGTAAAGAAGTGTCTTGTCATGTGTGTTGTAAAGAAGTGTCTTGTCATATAAGCTACAAAGCATACTATGTGTGTTGTAAAGCAAGATTCTGCCTAAAAGGAAAAAGATCTAGCATGTGATGATGGGGCCCCATAAGCACCCAGCAGCTAGACTTCTTCTATATAAGCAGACGTTTGTGACTCTTGCAAAGCATACAAGCATACCTTGTGCTCTACTTGAGTGTGTTTTAGCAATCTTGTACGAAGTTTCTTAAGTTTGAAGTTTGAATCTGTGAGTTTTCCATTTCCTTTCTCCTTATTTCTTACTTTAAACTTGATTACTGTCGAGCGATCCCGACATTTGATGTTTTCTACTGCTTTCTACTCCTACTCTCTCATGGTAGAAAGGAAATGGAAAACTCACATATTCAAACTTCAAACTTAAGAAACTTCATACAAGATTGCTAAAACACACTCAAGTAGAGCACAAGGTATGCTTGTATGCCCTGCAAGAGTCACAAATGTCTGCTTATATAGAAGAAGTCTAGCTGTTGGGTGCTAATGGGGCCCCATCTTCACATGCTAGATCTTTTTTCTTTTAGGCAGAATCTTGCTTTACAGCACACATAGTACGCTTTACAACTTACATGACAAGACACTTCTTTACAACACACATGACAAGACACTTCTTTACAATACATATAGTACGCTTTACAACTTATATGACAAAACACTTCGGGCTTGCCACTCTTCAGACGATGAAAGCTGTCATTCGTTGGGTTGCATCTTGAACAAGGCGGACAACTATTTCCAGCTGGTCATCAATTTGTTTTGTGGCGGGATACTAGTCACGCCACCAATTATTGTGGTCGCTACTCCGTCAGAGGCATTCTTTTGTTTTTACGGCATGTAAGGATCTGAGCTATCGTAGGGACTGTAGGGCATCCACTGTTGCTCGCTGTTGGATCTCGAAACATCATTGGCTGACGAGATTGTATTTGTCCAACGGGATGCTTCTTTGTTGTTGCATCCTGTTGTGGAGGTCGGTAAGGAGTTGCTCATAGGCTTGATCAAGGAGCAGAGGTCCAAGAGAGCATTGGCCATGTGGGCTTGTGCATCCATGTTGGGTTTCTCCTTGATTTCCTGTAACGCTGCTGCTGCTAACTTGAGCTTGGGTAGCACCTTGTTCGGCCATTCTGAAATTATATGACAATTGATTAGTTGAGACAACACATCAACAAGTTGATTATCCTTTCCTTCTATATGTTCGAAAGTAACATTAATTCCTGTGCTTGACACATAATCAGTAAATGCTATTCAGCGAACCCTGGATGGTTTATTGTTTGCTGACTTGCCAAAGAAGTTAATAATTGCTTGACAATTAGTCCTGATAGTCAGCTCCCTTTTATCAAGATAATAAATCTTTAAAGATTCCAAGGAGTTCATGACCACATGTATCTCGGCATCAATGGTGGACTTAATTGGGGAAAATTTACCACTAGCATAGGCACAAATCCTTTCGGTTGATCTGGGGTTGTATTTTGACTTTTTCCATTTGCAGATCCCTCCCCATCCTTCCATACACCCATCAACCTCGAGGATAATATGACAGTCTTCAGGAGGGACTTCCAGATCAGGGAGATTTTGAATTAACTCCTTCAATTGCTTGACTAAGGACCAGTCTTGTTCATTCATCCGCTTATCCCCTGTGAGATTGATTTTAGCATATAGAGGACTAAGCAACCTTCCCAGATTTGGGATGTAGTTTCTGGCGTAATTTAAAAGTCCAAGCCATGAACTCATCCCTTGTTTTGTCTTCAGTTCAGTCTCTTGGAAATTAGCAATGTTTGAAATGATATGAGGTTGTAGCTTGATCTTCTAATCACCCAATATTGCTCCAAGAAATTCAATTTCTTGGACAGCGATTTCCATTTTTATGGGGCTCAAAACTAACCCATTTTTCTGACATATATCAAGCATAATGAGTAGATGTTGAGTATATTCATCCTGATTCTGAGAGAAGACTAGTATATCATCAATATATATAGCAATGAAGTTTTCTGTACCTCTGAAATAATTATCCATCTTCCATTGAAAAATAGAAAAGGCATTCTTCAATTCAAATGACATTACAAGCCATTCGTATAAGCCGTCGGGAACCAGAAGGTTGTCCATTCAATAGAGTCCGGATGCATTGCCACTTGATGGAAGCCACTTTTTAGGTCAAATTTTGAATATATCTAGCTTGAACTGACCTTACGTAAGATAGTGTTGATCCCGGGTAGACTGTATTGATCTTTGTTGGTTAAATCATTTAATCTCTTATAGTTGAAGACTATGCGTTCTTTCCCTTTCACCTCCTTCCTAGTTGTAGGATCAACAGTTGTCCCTGAGTTGACTATGGTTGCCATCGTTCTGTGCCTACTCTTATTAGGCCTAATAACTTGGAGCTTCAGTAATGCTTGAACATGTTTAGCGAAGGCCTCCTTTTGCTGAGGCGTGAGATGCTTTAAAGGCCTGTCTTCAATGATAAAATCTGAGTTTTTAACGTACAGGTGGCACACAATTTTATTTTTAGACCAATGGAGGAGAGGGTTTTCTCTAATAAAGCCTTGATTCCTGAGGTCTTGCAGTAGAGGCCCAAAATGATCTTTGAATGTTTGTATAGATTGGCCAGTAGAGTAGTGGACCATTTCTCATATTTGTATGTATTCCTCCTCCTCTAATTCAAGTTCTTCAATTGCGGCTGCAGCTACAAAGGGTAGAGTATTAATAGTGGTTAGATTTTTGTAAAACGTTACCACATTGCCCTCTATTCGAAGTCCCCCATGCATTGCTCTGATAAAGTTACAACCGATAATCATCTGGATATTGTCACCAAGAACCATTGGAAAGCTGTATGTGTAAGGGATCTGGAAAATGTTTTCGCCGATAAACATCTTGCCTTGCTTCAGTTTCATCCTGACAGTCTGTTGGGAATTTATGCCACTGAATTGAACAATAAAGGTGTTTTCTTCCAGAGCTTCTTTTGGTACAAATTTTTGGTCAACACAGCAAGTCGTTGCTCCTGTATCAAGGATAGCCTTAAGAGAAAACCTTGCTATCCCTGGGATCTCTAGATCAGCCTTGGGCCTTGTGATTCTTGTACAACTGTAATATTATTGGTCGTTTCTTCATATAGCATGAGATTTGTTTCCTGCTCTTGTCCTTCTTCTTCAAGTATGTCCTTTCCTTTGTTCAGCTTGTCAAAATCAGTTTGCAATTCTTTTTCCATTACCAGTTCTTCATACTAACCTTTATAGTAGGCTATCTCTTTTCTTAGTCGCTCTATTTCGCCTTCACACCATGTAATATAATATTGCTGCTCCTGAATCAATTTTTGTGGAAAGAAGGGAGCTAGAGCGGATGGGGCAAAAGGTACCTCCTTGTTGAAGTAGTAAGGCCCGCATAAATTGCATGCAGTTATTTGGTACCTGGGGCAATGTATTCTTTCCCTTTTCATCGTTAGTCTTTTGCAACATGTACAGTTGCTTGGTGGGAGGGGGTGGGGTGGGTAAGGTCTTCATTTGGATGCCAGTCATGAAGGCATCTGTATTGTTCATCAGTCACCTTGATCTGGGGATGGTACCCTCCATCGACCTGTCCAAGCATAATAATATGTTCTTGAGTGAAGTTTAGCGTTTGAATTGACCTGTTCAGTTCTTCTAGGTCTTCTTCTCCTTCCGAGATGCTAAAGATTGTGTCACTTTGTGCTTCTCCTTCTTGGACAGAAAGTATATCACAGTCATCAGGTAGGTCTAATTGTTCAAATAAGGCGACTCTTCTAATATTTCTTCGCTCATTTGGGCATTCCTTGGCGAAATATCCCTATTGTCCGCAAAGATAACATTTACATCTTTTATTTCTGATAAGATGCTTCCTCTTTTCTATTCTAGCATGGGATTCGTGTGGTTTCCCTTTGTATGTTCTGCTTCTGTGAATATCATATTCCTTTTGTCCCTGGTAGTATCTTGGTATTGTGATTTGGTTGCAGAAAGATAAATTCTTCAAAGATCTTTTAAAGGCGACATCCTTGCATTCTTGGTCAAAGAATTTATAGGCAAATAATACCTTGGGTAGGACTCCAACTATTAGTCCTGCATATTTTTCATCAAAAGCAGCTTTTATTCTTCCTCCCAAATCCCCGGGCATTTTGAACCAAAATTTCTCTGAAAGTTCTGGTCCGATAAATAATCTTCCAGTTTTTTATGCAAGCTTGATATAGTCATTCATATACTGGATAATATTTTTAACATTATCACATGATAATTTTTCTAAATCTCGATATGCTACATCTTGTAATATCGTAGAGCCTTGCATTGGATCTTCAGATGACAAAACACCCTTCTCATTTGTGATAATATGTTTTGTGTACCTCTCCTACCTTCTGCAGAATTAATCAAGGCTTTATATTCCACGAGGTAGGTCATTCTCCATTGAATCCATATTAGCTTTTCAATTTCTCCCAATAGATTTTTCATATACTCAATTTTGTCGTGAGGGTCAGTGAAACCCTGGCTGGCTACATGGTTTAAAGTGATGGATTTCCATCTAGAGAAAATGTCATGAAATAATCCGAGTTATTGTGGGATTACAAACAATGCCCTCCTTGCTGTTGGGCCGGAGGTAATGACCAAAACTCATTACTAGTGTCTCTTCGAAATCTTGTGTTAGAATTTCTTCCTTGCTTAAAGGTTGGGCATTGAAGAGGCCGGCGGATATCCTGGTCGCCCCATTGCTGTGTCTTGGGGGGGGGGGGGTTATATGGTGATATTATTGTGCTTGTGGAATAGACTCGGTGCTCTGACTGGCTGTTCATCAATTGTCGTAAACTGGGATACTTCAACTCAAAGCCAGTGGCTAGAAGTTGTCGCCCACCACCTTCCGATGCGAAGGGGTTAGTCCATTCATCGTCATCAGTATAAGAATCCCAGATCGGTATATCATCGGGAAGAATGTAGGGTTGGGTCTGGCTGGCCATATACTGGATATAATTAAAGAAATCGTCCTCCGACTCAGGTATCTCTAGAGGAGTAGCCATGGACTAGAGTATAGTGACCCCTAGGCTTGTATCCCCTGCATGATTCTCCGGGAGAGTGTCCTGAGGGGGAACGACATCCTGAACAATGACAGAAAGAGTGTGGTGTTCTTTTGGTAATAAGAGGTCAAAAGTGGGTGGTTGTGCATGGGTAGCTTGGTACATAATAGTTTCAGTTTCATCAGTGGTAGAATGAGGAGAATCATTGCAGTCTGCACAATCGCAGCAATCACAACACTGCGGACACCTGAGATAACATGGATCATGCTGGAGGGATGTTGAACTAGATGGGGCATACTGGAGGGATGCTGCACCGGATTGTGTTTCTAGGACAGTCTCAGAAAGTATGGGTCGAATAGCTGGCTCTAAAAGTATTTATGCAATAAATTGTCCGGCGCTGAGTGTGACCGTCTTATCAGAACGATTAAAAACAATTAAAGTAATTTCACCTCTGTCGCTGCTATCAATGATGCCAGTGCTAATATCCAACCTGAGTTTCCATGCGGTGCTAGACCTTGCTTCTATGCGACCATAGTATCCCTCTAGGATGACAAGGCAAGTACCTGTTACAACAACTACGACAACACAAACAATTCCCTTAACCCAAGATCAAATTAGAGATTATCGGAGAAGCCAGAGAAGAATATATAATTTGCAACAGGGTACAAGAAGGCTTGGCCATAGATTACTTGGAAATTCAACACCAGCTCAAACACTTGAACAACAGTTAGACCCCCAAACCCAACTGCAAATATCTATGCATGAAAGAGCATCAATTATCCCAGCAGAAGTTCTATACTGCTCACGAAGAGATGATGATCACCACAGAGTGTATATGCATCGATCTGAAGAACCCATGCTAGTAACAGAAGAAAATCAAATTGATCGAAGATTCATTCAAGAAGAAAGTTTTATTCAGATACAGAGAAGTAGGATGCAGTATATCCATCTGGGTGTCTTATAGGTACGAGTTCAAGCACTACATAGGCAAGAAGAAGGAACTATGACCTTAATAGTCTTCCGAGATAACAGGTCGCTTGGTGAGCAAGCAATCTTAGCCACAATGGAGATTGACCTCACCAAGGGAAGTCAAATGGTATATGTCATCCCAGGTATTATGCTAACCATTGGTGATTTTTATAGAAATATTCAGGTTTCAATCCTAACAAGGGGGTATGAGTAATGGAGAAATGGGGAAGCGAATCTCTTAATCACAAGGGGACTTGTAGGCCGACTATCTAACACCCCTAATGTGGGCTTTGCATACGAAGTGCAAGGCGTCATGGACTATCTGGAAGGTGTTATTCAACCTGGGCATACTCATATTGAGTGTTTCTCAGATGTAGATTGGGTAGGTTCCAAAATGGATAGAAGATCTACTTCAGGCTATTGTATCTTTACTGGAGGAAATTTGGTCTCATGGAAAAGTAAAAAGTAAAACGTTGTGTCACAACCCGGTGCAGATTTAGAATATAGGGATATGACACATTTTGTGTGCGAGATAATATGGATATATCAATTATTGACTGAAGTAAAACTTAAAATTTCAGTACTAACAAAACTATGGTGTGATAACCAAACAACTCTTCATATTGCATCAAATCCTATATTTCATGAGCAAACTAAGCACATGAAATTGATTTGTCACTTTGTTCGTGAAAAAATTAAACAAAACTAGATTTATATAGAATATGTGAAGATTGGAGAACAACTCGGGGGCATCTTCACAAAAGCTTTAAATGAGGTTCGTATTGATTATCTTTGCAACAAATTGGACACGATTAATATCTATGCTCCAATTTGAGGGGGAGTATTAGTTGTATATATTAGCTAATATATCTGTATATTATTAGCTTAGCTAAATAGTTGTTACCTTAATTATAGTTTCCTAAGATATATTCTTAATTTTGTATATAAATGGATCTCACTCTTCAATAAAAGATATGATTTGATTCCTACCTCAAATAATAGCAGTTATTAATGATTATCATTTAGAATTAATTATTGATAAGTAATAATTAATTAATTAACTTTTTTTGCTTAACAAAATAATTAAGTAATTAACTTGATTAAGGGTTAATACTATTATTAATTATATTTATAATTGATTAGATAATCAATTAAGAGTTCATTGAGTTATTAATTAGTTTAATAGTTGACACTACTAGATAATTAATTTAATTAACTTATTAGTTAATTGAATTGCTAATTAGATCAGGAATAAATTAATTAAATAACAGATTAAGACCTGAAGCAAATATTCTGATTAGAAGATAGTTAGGACATTCTATAATTTGAGATGGATGATTTCTTCCTTTTGACTTCTTTAGATTCTATCCTTAGTGCATGATTATTTTATTTATTGATTAGACTATAATTACTTATTTGTATCTTGACACTCCACTCTATGTTGTTTCTTGAGATTGACAATTATTTACTAGTTGTTTATCCTTATTTAATGAGATTGATATCTACATGATCTATTATTATTTATATCTAGATCTTTAGGTAGAGCATCATACTATAATATAATGTAGGGTGTTCTTCTGGATGCAAACTATTGTTGTTATTTTTTACTTTGGTTGTGTATTATTTTCTCATATATATATATATATATATATACACACACGGTATCTGTCCAAGAGATTCATTCGTAATAGTATATCATTGCCCACAAATAGTGGTCATCTATACATCCTAACTATCCACAAGAATTATTCACGATAGTATATTGTTATTCACAGATAGTATGTTATTCAGAGACACTGA
This sequence comes from Wurfbainia villosa, assembly GCA_025175895.1. NCBI lineage: Eukaryota > Viridiplantae > Streptophyta > Magnoliopsida > Zingiberales > Zingiberaceae > Wurfbainia > Wurfbainia villosa. Next base: position 7,995,769 of record CM046007.1, read on the forward strand.
TCATCTATACATCCTGACTACTTATAGGAATCGTTTGTGATAGCATGTTGTTACCCATAACTCAATAGCTAGATAGCTATTTATACATTCTGTTTGCCTACCAGACTCATTCATGGTAGCATGTAATTGTCCACATATAGTGATCATCTATACACTTCAATTGTCTACGAGAATTACTTGTGGTAACATATTGTTGCCCGCAATCAACAGCTAGATAACTATTCATACATCCTATTTGCTCACGAGATCGATCCGTTCATGGTAATATGTTATTGTCCGAAAATAGTGATCATCTATACACCTTAACTATCCATGAGATCCATTTGTAGCAGCATATTGTTGTCCACAATTAGTACTTGTTATATGCAAGATGTTGATTGATTGTATATATTACATATTATTTATCATACTTTATTAATCAAGTTAGTGTTTGATTATGTTGATACCTTGAGATCTAGTAGTAAAGTTACTTGAGAATATTTCCTTTGATCTCCATACAATTGGGTATTATGCATTATATCTCTATATACTCACTATCATTTTTCTTTCATCTCCAAATTATATGATAAAAGGATATGTCATGCCTATTATCTTACTTACCAATTCCACTGCGACATTGAAATATTTTCTTTGTTTATTTTTTTCATCGTTGCACTTTATTCCTCTGGTACTTGACTTTTAGAGTGCGTTCAAAGTTATCATGGATAACTTTAATTATCTATCTAAAATTATCTATCTTGTTTGATTTAAGAAATCAGTGATTCCTAAGTAATGAAGTATACCCACCACATTAATAAATGAGGCATACAATCCGGAATCACATTACCTACGAGAGGGTAAGGTTTTTCTTGATTTCGGAGTTGACAAATAATTTTTTTCAAAATTATCCCTCAAATTTTATCAAATCTCAATTTCGTCCTAATATAATCAAAATTTTAGTCGATTGCCCACCGCTATCAACCGTCGACCGTCGTGGCCACAGTTGACCGTCGTTGTCCTCGTCAACCGCCGACGTCGACGTCGGTCATCGATCATCGCCGCCAGTCACCGGTCGTCGGCCGTCGACTATCGATCGTCGCCCACCGATCATCGATCGTCGCTCACCATTTGTTGGATATTAGAATTGAACCAAGGATAATATAGTAAAACATTAAACTATATTATACACTAAAATCTTCGAATAAATAAATTTTTATTATATTATTTAGGATTGAACCAAACAATATAAGTTATATTTCATTCTCCGTGAATTTGATTATGGGATTACCTGACAATCACATAACCAAGATTTACTTTTGTCCAGTTGATTTATTTTGCTTTGGAAGATGCACTTTTAGACGTAGGTGGATGCAAATATATATATATATATATAGAAACATTGTTATCTTACGTTATTATAAAATTTTCTTTGTTATCATTGTTTTAGCAACATATAGCTTCGGTATTTTATTATATGGTACGAGGTAATATAATCAAGTTTATACTCAATGGTAGACTTAAATGGCGATTATATACGGTGTGAGACCTACTCACTAGCTAGTATATTCACTTATAGGGTTTCAAAGATTGAAACATATGGTCGCCTTCATTTTTCCTAAGATTTTTACAATGTCATGAAATAATTATCATCTTCAGCATGCAAACAAAAATTCACAATCATGCAGAAACTAATAATATAGCAAGCTCAATGGAAAGTGTCACATATAGGACCGTAACAAATGTTCTACCAAAAAATAGCATACAATTAGGACCAAAAAAGAGTCAAAAGTGCAAACCTTTCTCTCCTATGTAGCCAAGGTGCCGATTGCCTTTCTTGGTTGACTTACCAATCCTGCAAATGGAATCGATGTTCGATGGAGAGAAACCTATCTCATTGTTAAATAGAAGCAGTGTTGTGTTGGCTCCAGTCGCAGTGATATCCTTTGAAGTAATCAGAAACTCAAGGGACGGAGTGACGCCCTCTGCATACTTGTTGTCCTCTGCATTCTGTCGAATGCAAATTGATAAATGAAATACCATTGAAAATGATTAGTTTCTGGCATTAAGACTATATGGTCATCTAACTTTTGGCCTTAGCCAGTAGAAATGGCAACAGGCAACTCATAGCCCAAACTACGACCTAGAATTCAAGAAAGAATTATTGGAAACTACAGTGTCTTCTAACACTGTGAATGAATCGGCCGGTTATAATTTCTAGCTTCAATCTATAATTGCTCAAAGTAATTAGTTTAATTACTGTCATGATACTTCATGCAGGTTAGTTCTACGTATTTTAATACCAGTAGTTATTCACACGTGTCAAGCACGTGAATAATTGCACGTGAATAATTCCTCTAGTTACCATCATGCTTATTAAGCTCATGAATAAGCTCCATAAGGAAAGGAAAAGTGCAGAAGCAGTTAGATTCAAGCAGTGGAACTAAGCACCTGAACAAGCTCCATGAGGAAGTGGACGTCCTTGGAATAAAGCTCTTCGGAGAGGTAGAGGACGGCCTGATGGATGTCCTCGACCAGGGGATTTTTGACATCTCTCCCAATGTAGTACCTCTCCCTCCGTATCCACTCGACGTGCTCACGAGGAGTGGAGTAAGAAGCAGCAGCAGCAGCAGCCATTAGAGCGAGTGCGAGTGCACAGGAAGAAGTAGAAGAGTTAGAATGATAAATAAGGAGGTGGAGTACGGAATTTTGGTCTCGAGGAAGTAACTTAACAAAGAGGTTAACGTGGAAGAAGTAAGAGTCAAGAAAATAAAGTGTCACTGGCTTTCCATGGAGAATGTGATCGTGATGTGTACAACAGTTTGGCTTTTCCTAAAACAAACAGTGATAAAATCGTATTTAAGAATTTCATGACACTGCAAACTTAAAACTTAGAAAGAAGATCAAGAAGGTAGATGTGAGGATAATTGAAATTGCTCATGCTTTGAAGAGTTCATTTGTCACATTCAATTATGAATTCGAAAAGTATGAGAATCTTAGGCTGCGTTTAGCAGCGCTCCGCTTTTTTCATTTTTTGAAAAACAAAAAATGAATTTTAATTTTTTAGAAAACACTTCTTTATTCACGTACGAAAAGTCATATGTGAAAGGTGTAAAGATGGTCTACTAGGTGATTTTTGGGTTTATAGAGAAGCTTTTAGGATTCTCATATATGCTTTCCTGATTGTAGAGAGCATTAGAAATGTCTTTAGTCTGATTTACATAAAGATCATGGCTCCCATCGAATTCGTGATAATGTTCCACAGAAAATTAAAAGACTCCTTCGCCGAGTTGATAAGCAATTTTTTTTTTCTTCAAATTTGTTGAGAATGCCTATGAGTTGATAATCACATTGTTTAAAAACTTTACGAAGGATGAGTTTGTTAAGCATACTTGATGATAATTTTACTTTATTTTTAGGTTTCTTGAATTTTGTACTCTAGATTATACCATAATAATTTAATTTAGAAAATAGAATTTTCTAAAATTATTTTTATTATATTGGTACAATTCATGATAAAGTTAAAAGATACACAGAATAAATTAAAGCAACATTGCCACTGACCTTCTTTGGATCAAATCATCTCAAACTATTTTCTTTAATAAAATAAATATAAAATTGTTTTGTAAAATTTGTTGGTGAAAGTAGAATCATGTTATGCCTGTTTTGGATTAGGTATTCTATACAAAAATTAGACTTAATAAGTTAAATATACCAAATCAATCCAATAAATGAATAAAGAGTTTAGCAATTATAACTCAAAGGCAAGCCAAAATTCATAGTCCTAACGTGAAGTTTTGGTCATAATGTGGGTTAAATATCCAGTTTTCTCACCAATATATACAACTAGTTTATCAAGATGATGATGGCACATCTAGGTTTATTTGCAAATTCAATCGAGTTGATACTAATGATTACCACATTGAAATAGAAATTGATTTCCAAAGATTTCTTTTGAAAATATGATCTATCTGTTTAAGAGGTCATTCGATTATTATGATTTATCTTTTTTTACGATGATTATGATGATTATAAGACCAATTAATAGAGATGCTCGGGGTAAGCTTAATTACCTTTTGCCATGTTATATGCAAATTCAACATTTGAGCTATGCCATATAATGGAAAGTATTGACAAAAAAAAAAAATTAATGATGCGGGGATAAATAAGAAAAAGTGAGAGTAATTTATAATAGAGTAGAAGTCTTTTTAAGGTGCTTAGTTAGAAGGGTTACAACTTTTCAAAAGATGTGCCCTTTAGATTTTGCCCATGTGAGTCATTTGTCATTAGAGGGAAGAGTAACAATGTCAAATCACTCTCAATCGTATTGTTATAGATTAAAAAAAAAGGTTTTACTTTTAAAATATTATTTTAAAAACAACAAAATTAGCATAGATAAATTAATAAACTGCAGTCAACAGCCACTACGAAGTTATCATCTTGATTAATCTAAACATAAGTATGCAAATCCACTAATTAAGTAGCAAGAAAAAAAAAGAAATAGAATAAATTTTCAAATGGATTTTTGACTATCTTCTAAAGCAAGGTCGAGGCCTAAATTTTCATATCATGAGAGTTGAATTGGCATTGTTGTATAAAACTTAAAATTTGAGCCAAAGAAAGAAATAAAAAAAGGAAGAATATAGTTTGATGTCTAGTTGCCTTCGCAATGAATGATTGTGTTCGCCTGAAACTTAAAAAAAAAAAACTATCTAATATATACTTCAAAAAACCTTAAATTGACTTCGATGTGCCAATATAAATCGTCAACAATTTAACTTTGTTTACACAAATTGTTGACTCATAGAGGCACACACACAGTGTAGTGCATAAACGCACATGCAAACTACAAGCTTAAGGCGAGAGAAGTTACAAACCTATGGAATATATTTCTCTTATAACACTTAACCAATAGTGTATAGTTATTAAAAAAAAAAATGGAAGGCGACTCATACGGAGAGAAAAAAGCTATGGGTATGATCAGAACTACAAGCGTGATCAAAACCATGAGCAAGTTGTGGAGCTCTTTGAGGAATCGGGCAAGTCGACACCATGGTTGTGGCCAGCTCAACGGCAAGGTTGTGACCAACTTTGGAGGTCACGCCACGACTATGGTAAGATCCACGGTTAGGCCATGGTGCGTCTTGGAGGCGATGGTGCATCGACACCATGGTCGTGGTCGCATCCATGGTCAGGCCGTGATTTGTCTTGGAGGTGATGCGGATTTCAGAATTTTTTCATGATTTTATGGTATTTTAGATCTAAAATATCATATATAGCTAGGGATGTATACATAAAATAATTGTAACCCTAAACAATAATTCTAATTGTTTGCTTTTGGTCATTTTGTGGAGTAGATCGTGTTTGCCAACCCACGTTAAAATCCTATGTTTTCTTCTCAATTTCTCTTTTCTTCCATCGTCATTTTCTTAGCTATTGTTGCATCGCGATTCCTACACCAAGTGATATCAGAGCCAAGGTTTACCATAGCGAAGATCCCTTCTACGAAATTCGATATAGTACTGAAGTTCAATGGAATTGAAATCTTTGTACTATGGAAGAAATCGGACAACAAGGAAAAGGTGGACTAGGAGGAATTACAATCAAGAGTGGTGTCAACAATCAAGTTGTGTCTAATGGATGACGTGATGTATCACATTATGAATAAGAAAGCACCGGTGGTAGTTTGATAGAAACTAAAAAGCCAATATATATATATCCAAGTCGTTGATGAACAAACTCTATCTTAAGCATAAATTGTTTGGGCTTAAGATGTCATAGGGCACCGATCTGATACAACACATCAATATTTTCAATCAAATTATCAGTGATTTGAGCCAGATTGATGTAAAGATCGATGATGAGGACAAGACATTGATGTTATTGAACTCTTTACCTTTATCTCCTACGTACGAGAATCTGGTTACAACTCTAATGTGGGGAAAGGAAACTCTAAATCTGGAGGAGATCACAAGTGCTATGTTAGATTTTCATCAACGAAAGAAAGCCAACGATAAGACTTCATAAGGTGAAGGACTTGTAGTGAAAAGTAACCAGAAATGTGGAAGATGCAATACTTGACATAGGTTGGAAAATAATAAGGTTCGATCTAAATCAAGAAAGAAGGAGATTACTTGTTAAGTGCAGAGTAAAGGGTCAAATAAAAAAAGATTGTACAGAGAGAAAGAAGACTAATGTAGAAAAGGATGATTCATCGAAGTTTGTGAACATGGTAGAAGAAGACAATTCAGAGAGCAGCGATGATGATATGCTTTCTATCTTATTGAATTTAGAGCAATTGATAGAATTTTGGATCTTAGATTCAACATGTTTATATCATTTGACACATAACAGAGATTAGTTGTACACCTATAGACAGGTTAATTCTTGTTCTGTTTTGAAGGATAACGATGCATTCTACAGAGTCATTAGAATATGGAATGTCAAATTAATATGTTTGATGGTGTAGTTAGAACATTATGTAATGTCAGACATGTATCGGATCTAAAGAAGAATCTGATCTTATATACCCTGAATGGTAATGGTAATGGTTGTAGATATACATCTATGAATATAACCATGAAAGTTAGCAAGGGTGCTTTAATGGTGATAAAGGGATAGAAGCTAGCAATTAGGAACATTCATAAGCTGCTAGGAACTACAGTTGTAGGTGGAGCTACTATTGTAAAATCTAAATTAGATAATACAAACTTGTGGTATATGTGGCTGGGTCATATGAGTGAGTGTGGGATGTTGGAACTTCATAAAAGAAATGTATTGAAGGGTATCAAGATATGCAAACTTGACTTTTGTGTTCTTGAAAAATAAAGCAAAGTGTAGTTCAAGACAGTCACATACAAGACAGAAGGAATTCTAGATTATGTTCATACAAATCTCTGAGGACCAACCAATGTAGCATCACACGACAGACATATGTATTTTGTGAGTTTCATCAATAATTATTCACAAAAAGTCTAGGTGTATTTTATGCGACACAAGTCATAAACTTTCTTGAAGTTCAAATTATAGAAAGCTGAAGTAGAGAATCAGATTGAGAGGAAACTAAAGTGTCTTAGGTCAGACAATGGTACTGAGTACATGAATTCACAATTCTAAAAATTTTATTAGCAGCATGGTATCAAGAGATATTTCACATTATGCAGAACACCATAGTAAAACGGTGTGACAGAAAGGATGAATAGATCTCTAATCGAGACAGTATGATGCCTCATATTGAATGTTGGGCTTGCAAAGAACTTCTGGGTAGAGGTAGTAAATATGATATATTTTCTGATTAATTGATCGCCAAGGGCAACATTAAATGATAAAGTATTAGAGGAGGTATAAACAGGAAACTCAGTTGATTACTCCAGCCTGAGAGTATTTGGATGTCCAACTTATGCACATATTTCCAGTGAGGATAGATCAAAACTAGATGCAAAGTCTATTCAGCATATCTGTATGGGTTATTAGAAAGGGGTGAAAGGGTTCAAGCTTTAGGATCTAAAGACAAACAAGATGACGATCAATTGAGATGTGATATTTGATGAAAAGACTATGTTACAGTGTACTCAAGGAGATGAGATGTAAATATCATCAGATAGTAGTAGTAGTAAAGATGTTATGCATGTGGAGCTAGAGATTCATGGGGTTGATGATGATAGCTCGGAGCACATGGAGCATTGGACTATAGCCACAGACAGGCCTGGACACATCTTAAAATCACCTGTTAGATATGATTTTGAGGACTTGATCTTATGTACTTGTCACTATTAGTGAAGATCCTACTACTTTTCATGAGGAGGTTCACAGTTCTAAAAAGGACAAATGGATGTGTGTTATAGCAGAGGAGATAGAGTCGTTGCATAAGAATCAAACATGGGACCTAGTGGAACTTTCTAAAGGAAAGAAAGCTATATGATACAAATGGGTATACAAGAAGAAAGAAGCAATTTTAGAAAGTAAAGAAGGAAAATTCAAAGCTCGTCTAGTAGCGAAGATTACTAGGTCATATTTTAGAAAGATTACTAGGTCGTAAAGAAGGAAGGTCTAGGTCGAGATCGGACGGTTAGAAACCGTCGTATTTATCATTTTCCGAGCTAACCTCTTACAGCAGGGAAGTGGCCAGGCTGGCAGTCGACTGCTGGTCATTGGGCAGTCGACTGATGCTCATCAGTCGACTGATGGGAGTCATCAGTCGACTGATGGCGACGAAATCAGCCTTTGCGCTAGGTCAAAACGGATAAGGTTTGACGCGGCCACTTCGCGATAAAATTTATACAACTTCGTGATCCGTTCCAAAAAAAAGAGAAGACATATTCAGAGGCCAAAATCTATAAAAGGAGGCGAGGATTCCAACTCCAAGCATCATCAAGTTTATTCATCAAGTGCTCCTACAACGCCAATGCTCCAACACCGTCAGAACGCCGACGCGACAACAAGTTCAGATCTTCTTCGTCGACAGCAACATCTAGTAATATTATTTTGATATTGTATTCGTTGTTTTTATTCGTAACGAGGTGAGGTAGGCTTGTTGCCTCATCCTCGTACATTCGGTTTTTGTGATCGTTGTCTCCTACCTCCAACGAGGAGGAGACATTATAGTGTTTTGCCCTCCTTACGCGGTTTAGGACCGATAGGGCCTTGGAGTAGCAACCGCTGGGTTGTGAACCAAGTAAAAATAAACATGTTTCTTTATTTTCTGCTGTGTTTACTCGTTTAACTGTCTACTCGAACGAAACGACGAAAAGATTTACGATCGCTATTCACCCCCCTCTAGCGACGCTTCTCGATCCAACAGTTTCCGCTGCGGTTGTGCGAAGTATTCGCCCGCCATATTATGAATGTCATGATCCGATTTTTTCCTACAGTGGTATCAGAGCCACTTGCAAAACATATATTTCGTTATGATGATTTATATGTGATATAAATTTATATTTTCATGTTTTATATGAGATATAAAACATGTGCATTATGGGTACACGAATTTTAAGCTTAGTATGTTGATAAGGGGCAAAAACAGTGTTGAACACGACCAAGTCGTGTTTTCAGCACGGCCTGGCAAAAAGAGTGACCCACGACTGTGTTGAAAAACACGGTATGGCCGTGGGAGTCTCTATCCATCCCAAAATGGTCATGCCAATTAGTGCGGCCCAACTGTGTTGGACATGAGACGCTATGGAAACAAGGGTCTAGGGTTCATATTGATGGACCAAGGGCAGCAACTCATTCAAGGAGTTGAGTTGAAAATAAAATTTTGCTTATCGACGAAGCGGCTTAAAATTCGTATTTGTATTCATAATATATTTTATAAAATTACATCATTATGAATGATATGGAGCATGGTGCATGGTTATGGCTTAGGACCCAATGTGATTGTGGTTGTGTGTTGTATGTGCATGTTGTAATTCATAATACGACCTGCGTGTCGTGCCTTCATCTCTATTTTCCTGATTGTAAAATAGACTTAGACTCGAATGTAACTCGAGTGTTCTTATTTTGTAATGTACAAAATAAAGAAATGAAAAACCCATTGAAGGTTGAAGTTACAAGGAGGATGCCGACAACACAAGGTGACCAAAGGTAGCACTTGGAGAAGATGTCATCCCTAGGTTAACCATTCGCTCTTCTCATTGGCTTGAGAAGATCGTAGATTCGGGCCATAACCATGTCACGTTTATATGTCGATATATATTTTGTGTATGTGATGCATGTGATGCTTGTATGCGATGCTTGTATATGTGATGCATGCGTAGTTAGTTGCCACACAATTAGGTCACTTATCATATGTCTATCAAAGTTTAATACTTACTATTACCTTGTTCAATCGCAGCGCGTTTGCCAAAGCAAAGTGATTCGATTTACCTCGGTAAAGTATGACAGGACAATCGTAATGTCAACCTATTAAACTTTGGGTTTGACTTAACTAAGCTCTCTCAATTAGATTGATGAACTTAGAGGCATAGCTCATACGAGACATCTACCTACATTATACAAATCTTGGGCAATTAGCCAAAGCTAACTCAAGATAAGTGGTAATTTAGAAGGATATCTTATGCGATTGTCACAATGAACAAATGTTGTTCATAATATACAAGAGTTACATTAGATGTAATCGGTACAAGTTACCTACCTAACTTATACGCGTCTTGGGCGATTAGCCAAAGCTAACTCAAGATGCGGTGTAATATGGATCTTGTCCCACTTTGTGACCAGTGGGAGAATCATTTAGTTAAAGGCCTAATTAAATGATTGAAATATAATACATTTCTGCATTTATGTATTGTAGATCACCATGTCATCAAATACATCGAACACACTCTCTCTGCGATTTGTCCTTGATAAGGACAAGCTCACTGGAGCTAATTTTCTAGACTGGTACAGAAACTTGAGGATAGTCCTCAAGCAAGAACGCAAATTGTACGTCCTAGAGCAACCCATTCCTGAACCACTCCCACAGCCAATCGTGCTGACAAGGATGCTTATAAGAAGCATCAAGATGATGCAGTGGATGTGTCATGCCTTATGTTTGCCACCATGCACTCTGAGCTTCAGAAGCAACATGAGAACATGGATGCCTATGATATGGTTGAGCATCTGAAACAACTATATCAGGGACAAACAAGGCACGAGATATACGAGGTGTCAAAGGCCTTGTTTCAATGCAAGATGTAAGAGGAAACTCCCGTAGGTACTCATGTACTCAAGATGATTGGGTACGTTGAGAACCTAGTGAGATTGGGATTTGGCTGGCCAAGAGCTGGCTAACGACCTTGTTTTAGTCATCGCTAAAGGCTACAGTCAATTTGTCATGAACTACAATATGAACGAATTTGACAAGCCTTTACCTGAGATATTGAGCATGTTACGAACTGCTGAACTCAACCTTAAGAAGGCAAAGCCTAGTACCATTTTGATGGTGAACAAAGGCAAAGGCAAATGAAGCAGAAGCCTAAAGGTAAGGGTAAGACCAAAGCCAAAGGCAAAGGCAAGGCAAATGCATTGAAACCCAAAGGAGGAGTGTCTAAGGAAGGGGAATTCTTCCACTGCAGTGAGACCAGACATTGGAAGAGAAACTGCAAGATATACCTGGAAGTGGTGAAAAAGAAGAGAAGTGAGACTTCTACCTTAGGTATATATGTTATAGAAGTCAATTTATCTATCTCGTCTTCTTGGGTATTAGATACCGACTGTGCTTCTCAAATTTGTACGAATGTGCAGGGCTTTCGAAAGACTAGATCATTGACGAAGGGCGAAGTGGACCTATGGGTAGACAATGAAGCAAAAGTTACCGCCGTCGTTGTAGGGACATATTCTTTATCTTTGCCCACTGTGCTTATCTTAGAACTAGAGGACTGTTGTTATGTACCTGCCTTGATGAAAAATATTATCTCCATTTCTTGTTTAGACAAGAAAGGTTTCTCATTTGTAATAAAGGACAAGTGTTGTTCCGTTTATTTACATGATATATTTTTTTGTAGTGCACACTTTGTGAATGGTCTCTATCTTCTAGATCTTGAAACCCCAGTCTATAATATAAATACCAAATGGTTCAAATCTAATGATCTTAACCAAACATATCTCTGGCATTGTCGCCTGGATCACATAAATGAGAGTCGCATATCCCAGCTCCATAAGGATGGATTACTGGACTCATTTGATTTTGAATCATATGAGACATGCGAATCTTGTCTTCTAGGCAAGATGATCAAAACTCCATTTAGTGGACATGGCGAACGAGCTACTGATTTGTTAGAACTCATACATACTGATGTATGTGGGCCTTTTAATGTAGCAGCTAGAGGAGGCTATCAGTACTTCATTACTTTTACTGATGATTTCAGTAGATATAGATATGTGTATCTTATGAGACATAAATCTGTGTCCTTTGAAAAGTTCAAAGAATTCAAGAATGAAATACAAAACTAACTTGGTAAGAGTATAAAAGTGCTTCAATCAGATCGATATGGGGAATACCTTAGCCAAGCTTTTCGTGACTATCTCATTGAGTTTGGGATTAGATCTCAACTCACTCCACCTGGAACACCACAGTGGAATGGTGTATCAGAAAGGAGAAATCATACATTATTAGATATGGTACGATCCATGATGAGTCACACAAATCTTCCTTCTTTCTTTTGGGGATATGCTTTAGAGACGGCTGCTTTCACACTTAATCGCATCCCATCTAAGGCAGTCATAAAGACACCATATGCGATATGGACTGGAAAGAGTCCCAAGATATCTTTTATGAAGATTTGGGATTGTGAGGCTTATGTTCAGCGTCAAGTCTCTGACAAACTAGGCTCCAAATCAGATAAGTGATATTTTATAGGATATCCTAATGAAAAAATAAAAGGATATTACTTCTACAATCCCACACAAGACAAATTGTTTGTCGCTAGAAATGGAGTATTTCTAGAAAGAGAGTTCATCTCTAGAAGAACTAGTGGGAGTAAAATACATCTTGAAGAAATTCAAGATCAAGATAGCACTGAGATGGAAATTGAACAGACACCATAAAGTGTTGTGGATGATGAGATTGTTGCGCAAGAAGTTGTGGAGCAACAACCTATTCAAGTAGATCAACCGCTTCGCAGGTCTGATAGGATACGTCATTAGCCTGAGAGATATTCATTTTTCTTGTCTGATAATGATGACATTATGTTTGTTGAGTTAAACGAGCCTACATCCTATCAGAAAGCTGTGATGAGCCCAGATTTTGAGAAATGGCTAGAGGCCATGAGATCCGAAATGGAATTCAGGTACACTAACCAAGTATGGACTTTGGTTGATCCACCTGAAGGGGTCAAACTCATTGGGTGTAAATGGGTCTTTAAGAGAAAGACTGACATGGATGGTCTTATGCATACCTATAAAGGGTGATTGGTAGCTAAAGGTTTCAAGCAGATTCATGGTATTGACTATGATGACATTTTTTCACCAGTTGCGATGCTTAAGTCCATTCGGATTATGCTTGCTATTGCAGCTTACCACGATTATGAGATCTAGCAAATGGATGTCAAAACTATGTTTCTAAATGGGAACCTCCTCGAGGATGTGTACATGACACAACCTGAGGGTTTTGTAGATCCAAAGCATGCTGGTAAGTTATGCAAGCATCAAGAAGCTGGAATCTTCGATTCGATGATGCAATCAAACAGTTTGGTTTCATCAAGAATGAAGATGAATTCTGTGTCTACAAGAGGGTTAGTGGGAGCATAGTTATCTTTCTTATCTTGTATGTTGATGACATACTTCTCATGGGAAACGACATTCCTATGATGCAGTCTATGAAGACTTGGCTTGAGAATTGTTTCTCAATAAAAGGCTTGGTGAAACAGCTTACATTTTAGGCATTAAGATCTATAGAGATAAATCTAAGAAATTGTTTGGCCTAAGTCAGAGTGCATATATTGACAAGGTGCTTAAATATTTTGTCATGTAGAACTCCAAGAAGGGATTTCTGCCAATGTCACATGGTGTGAGCCTTTCGAAGGCTCAATGCCCTTCTTCTAAGAAAGAAAGGGAGCGCATGGATCAGATCCCTTATGCATTTGCTATAGGGTCTATTATGTACGTCATACTATGCACTCGTCTTGATGTCTCGTATGCTTTAAGCATGATGAGTAGGTACCAGTCAGATCCAGGTGACGGTTACTGGATAGCCGTTAAGAATATTCTTAAGTACTTGAGAAGAACTAAAGAATATTTCTTAATATTTGGAGGCAATGAGGAGCTCGCTGTAAAGGGTTATAGCGATGCTAGCTTCCAAATAGATAAGGACGATTATAGATCGCAGTCAGGGTATATCTTTTGTTTAAATGGTGGTGCTATGAGCTGGAAGAGTTCAAAGCAAGACACAGTCGCGGATTCTACTACAGAGGTCGAGTATATTGCTGCTTCTGATGCAGCAAAGGAGGTTGTTTGGATCAGGAAGTTTGTTTCTGAGCTTGGTGTAGTTCCTAGCATCGTGAGCCCTATAGAGCTTTATTGTGACAACAACGGGGCTATAGCACAAGCTAAGAAACCTTGTTCTCACCAACATTCCAAACATATACTACGGCGGTATCACCTCATTCGAGAGATCATCGATAGAGGAGATGTGCGGATATACAGAGTAGATACTGATGCTAACATTGCGGATCCCTTGACCAAGGCTTTGGCATAGAAAAAGCATGATGGTCATACTAGGTCACTGGGTCTTAGAGATTACAGTGATTGACACTAGTGCTAGTGGGAGATTATTAGTGTCAACCCTTAGTGTCAATCATGAGATGATTGATTAAGGATCATATGTATCATATTTCATTAATAACATACAAAGATTGATTATTATATTTACTTTATGCGTGTGCCATCCAAATAAATATAATAATGCTCTTGAATAGTAGGTTCTAATCTATAGTATATCAATTAGCAGAATTGATTATGAGAAGTTGTAAAGAACACTATACTTAAATATTCCTAGTCAAGTATTGTATTAATAGACAAAGGGATATATTGATATATTGAGACTAGCATGTTGGTCAATGGATGACTTGATCTCACAAGTTATGGATATGTGATATTACATTGACACATGGGTATATATATTGGAGAATATATGTACTGAATTGACCCACCATGAGAAAGTGTCATGGATCATTATATGAGTGTCATATACTTTCTCATGTGACTATTGGTATGAACAGTCTTTAGACCTGAAGTCACTACGGTTTCCTACATAAGGAGTTATGTACTTTGGTATCGTCTAACATCACCCGTAACAGGGTGCACTATAATGGCAATTGCTGGGTATGTAACGAATTATGCGGAGGGATGTGAGTGATGTAGATGAGATCTATTCCTCCCATATGATGGGAGTGATATTTTTGGCCTCTTGATAGAGTATGACCACGAAATACATGACCATGCTCAAATGAATTAATATGAGATATTGAGCTCATTTGTTTGAGTGAGTCTACTTGGGGATCAAGAAACATAAAGATCGATAAGGGGATGACATGGTCTATGCCTCATTGATCGATCTAAGATATCAAGGATAGAAGGACACCATCATACATGATAATAGCCACGGAAAGATTGTCGGATCTCGACTTTCTTGTAGCTTGGGTAGCAATGATGTATTGCTAGATGTCGCTCATTGCTTATGTATCTAAAATTATTTTAGATACATTACCAACGCTATGAGAGCCTATAGGGTCACACACAAAGAACATATCTTGGAGAAGTGTTCATTTTAGTTTGACTAAATGAATCATTAGTTAATTGAATAGACTAGAATGAGTTAGACTCATTGTCTGGCCAAACTTGAGTTGAACTCAAATTGTTTTAACTTGAGTTAGACTCAAGTGAAACCAATTTAAGAAGGTTAGCATGATTAATGATGATTAATCATGCATGCAAATGGATTAATGCATGAAATGAGATTTAATGTTTAATGTTGCATGCAAAGGGATTAATGCATGAAATGAGAATTATTCCCAAATCGTTGCATGCAAAATGGATTAATTCATGCGCGTGGAATTTGAGAAGTTTTTCAAGGTTACATGTAAATGAATTAATGCATGCGAATGAATTAATTCATGCATATAGATTAATTCATGAGCATGGAATTTGGGAAGCCACTCAACGTTTTCATGCAAATGAGTTAATGCATGAAAATGTGAATTAATGCATAATAGAAGGGATTTGAGAAATGTCCTTAACGTGGATGAAGGTGGTATCTCATGAGGTAGTGTGATCTCATTTTAACCAAGTATCCCATTTGTGCCTTGAATCCCAGTTTGCCCTTCTTCCTCTTTTGTGGAGAGCCTTGGTTTTGGTTGCTAGTATATCCAAAGGTGTTATCTCCATCTCCAAGATATAGTTCATGTGGATACCTTAGAGATACGGTTGTCCTTACCGTATTGAGATCCGACTCGTTTGGATTAGCGGGATTGCGAAGGGCTCGCATCGAAGGTATATTTTTTCTTCTAGATAAGATCTATATTAAAGAAAATGATTTATATGTTTTGCATGGATCTCTGGAAAGATCCGGTTTATTTTTGTTTCCGCTGCGGTTGTGCAAAGTATTCGTCGACGATATTATGAATGTCATGATCCTATTTTTCCCTACAAGTTGCACTCTAATGCTTATCTTATTATCCCTTCAGTATCTCATATTATCCTTCTCCAATCTCTAGTAAGATTTGAACCATAAGCACAATCCCAAATATAAAAATTTGATTCAGCCATAAACATGCCAAAATGAGTCCATATTGATTTTGGCTTGAACTTACATGACGTTAATTAATACTTCCATCAGAAGGGTTCCATCCAAACCTAATTCAATTTTACTTCGTTGCCCAAAATCTATTTTTTATACAGTTTGTTGCCTGTCAAGATAAGGACGATGAGGTATCCGATGGCGAAGGCGGCAAAGGACCAGTGACTCAGACGGAAGGACGGCTTACGCGGAGGGAAAGCTGAAATGGAAGAGTCGGCGTGTCAGGCACAAGCCAAGCCGAGTGACGTGAGATGATCGAATGGCGTATCCTGCAAGGGAAACGTAGTTAAGGGCACCGAGAGAGATCTCAGCCAAACCCCTCTGACGCTCAAGGCAGGAATTAGCAAGAACAGGTAGTGAAAAGTAGTGGAATGAGTTGTGAGAATATGAACCTGCCTTTCTCCTCCTCAAAGAGGATTATATAGAAGCGAATCCTCCTGTGGAGTCGTACGGTGGGTATGATAGATATGGGCGGTATGACTTCACGACGTACTTATGCCGACTTTTTAGGGGGTAATAGGGATCATTGCCCTCGTAAATGTCAAAGGCGCATGGGCTGTGATTAATGCTTATAATGTGGTTGATGGGAGATAACTCCTCATTAATACGGTGGGCAGACTGATGAAAACCAGTATGGGCATCTGTTCCCTGGTCGGAGAGGATCGCTGATAGGGCTACTTTGTTGACCATATGAATAGGAATATCCGCCACGTCACCTAACTAGGTGAGATAAATCATACTTTGGAAAGTCATACAGCCAATATATTGTGCAACTGCCGAGATGCGGGACCGAAGTGAAGGATAGTAAGGTCGAGATGCATAATAAGCCGAGACGTAGGGCGTCCAGGATATAATATGTTTGAGCTGAAGAGTACTGGCCGAGACGTAGGGCATCTGACATATAATATGGCCGAGCTGAGGAACATGCCGAGACGTGGGGCATCTGACATATAATATGGTTGAGTTGACCTCTTCATATAGTTCGGATGTACTGAACTGCCGAGTCTTCTTTCATAGAACCGTGATACGAAGACTTGGAGTCTTGGTTGTCGTTTGTATACGTGAGTAGTCCTAGGTTAGTTCTTTTCGGTATCATAGGGACCCCCTCCCCAAGTCTAGTCGAAGAATAGGCGTAGCATGACTGACTGGACGGGCCTGATTACATCATGCTTTACCTTTTTCGACTTAATGAGGCATGAGATGTGGCGCCTCGGATATGCCCCTCGAGAACAGATGAGATCTCGCTTTAGAGGTGGCCCATTAATGCAAGGATATGATATGATTGTCTCGCTTCCCTAGGGTTCCCTCCGCCATGCCACGTGTCTATAGGATCCCGAGGAAAGGGCCTCGAGAGATGAACCGGCATAGCTCGTCTATAAGTGCCTTTTGAAACCTTGGTTTCGTCATTTCTCCCATGACGCTTCTTCAGTTTCTTCTTCTCCGGCAGTTTCCCTCTCCTTTGCTTCCGGTGAGGTCTCTACTCTATAAGTTCTCCCTCCTTGCCTTCCTTTTTGTTTTCCAATGGCTAAAACTACCAATCTGTGGTTTAGCGCCATCACTCCTGAGGTGTGCCGTGAGATTAGGGAAGCCTTTCACATTCCCCCTCCTATAGACTTAGAGTTCGTCAACGAGACCAGCACCCCCATGAGCCTCCTCCTGCCTTTACCACTTTTTTCCATGACCAGCTAGCAGTCGGTCTCCGTTTCCCTATCTATCCTTTCTACGTCGAGCTGTCTGATTACTTCCGTATTCCTTTGCAGCAGCTAGCTCCCAACTCTTTCAGCCTTATCAACGACTTCATCATCATCTTTCTTTTTTATCATCTTCCCCTATCGGTCGAGGCATTTCACTCCTGCTTCATCCCGAAACAGAAAGAGGCAGGCGTATTCTACTTTACATCTCGGCCAGAGACTAGGTTTTTAGCAAACCTTATTACTTCCCGCAAGCATTGGAAAACCCGCTATCTGTTTCTCAAACCGGAGACTTCCTTTCTTTGGCCGAGTAGCTGGCAGCTCGAGCTGCCTCCCACCTCCTCCTTACGCAGCTTCAAAAAATCCTCCACCTACAAAGAAATTATCAAAGTGCTTTTCTGATATGTGCTTCGACATCAACGTCCTACTAGAGGAAGGACTCTTATACCACTGTGGCTTAAGCCTGATAGAGGTCGAGCTGAGCGACACCTTAGGTATAATTTTATTTTTTTATTCATTTGTACTTCTAAACTCTAATTTGCTTTGTGTCTTTCGCAGTCGAAGTCATGTTTCGCGCCTCGATCAACAAAAAGTTGAAGTGGAAAAGGGCACAGATAATCCCTCCAGCGGATGCTCCAGCTGAGACACCCAAGGAGGCTGGCTCGGACGAACCCCCACCACCTCGACCTTTCATGGTGACCGAGGTGATAAGTTCCGAGGGATCGGAGGAGTAGCGACAGCGGTGCAAAAGTAGTCGAGTGGTGCTCTCTTTCGCGGAAGGGAGCCCTTCTCGACAATCCTCTCCCAGCTCAAGTCTTCGCGACTCGGCTGGGCCAAGTGGCGAGGGGTCGAGTGGTGCGGGTCCCTCCGATATCCCGGCACCCCCAGTGGAGGAGTACCCGGAGGCTCCTTCTCCTCCAGCTGAGCCATCATCTTCGCAGTTGCGCAGTTCCATCCCTCTCCCCGAGATGTCCTTTGGCCATTCCGTGCCGAGACAGGAGCAGCTTGCTCGAGGCTTTCTCTAGGAAATCCGAGATGTGGTAGGGACGTCCGCCAGAGAGAAATCCATCCTGGCGTTGAGCTACGAGATGAACACCCACTTGACAAAGGTAAATATTCCTCAAGCGTCTCAATACCTCGATTATTTTTACTAACCTTACTCTCTTCTGCAGTTTTGGGGCTTCCACTTGGAGATGATGTCGCACTTGCCCCCCCCCCCCCCCCCCGACAGTGACATTCCAGGGGAAGTGGGCCCAAGTAGCGGCCCTTTCGACCCAGCTTAGGAACAAGGAGGCGGAACTCGGGCTAGCTCAGTTCGAAGCGGCTGTGTCCCAGTCAAAAACTCTCCGCTACGAGGATGACCACCGGATCCAAGCGTAGGAGATGGAGTGTCTTAGGGTCTAGGCGGCTGAAGCGGAGGGGCTCTGAGCTAGAGTTGCTGAGGCGGATGAACTCTGGGCCCGCGCAGAAGAAGCTGAGTAGATCAGAGCTACTCAAACAAAGTTTGAAGCCAAGTAGCGGAAAGAGCTAGCAGCTCGAGCGGAGGCGGCCAAAGCCAAGATGATTACCTACCGAGATGGTGAGGAGGGATGCTGGGAGAAACACAAGAAGGTCTTCCTTGCCTCCGAGGAGTTCTTCGATATCCTAGGAGGTCGCACCGTCGACCTCCTAGAGATAAGCTATGAGGGGAACATCCGACACTTCAAAGAAGTCAGATATCCCCCTGAGGGAGCCTCAACTGAGTTTCTGGATCTGCAGCGCCTTATTGGCGAGACTCCAGATTCAGTACTTGGCGGGCTCCCCAAGTAGTTTTAGTTTTAGTTTTTACTTTTAGTACTTTTGTAGCCACAACAGGCAATTAAGTTTTTCTGTTCAGCAATTTTGAAGGCTTGTAACTTCGTACGACCAAACTTTCTAATATGACAAGTTTTTGTTGAGCTTAATTGTCATTGTTATGTACGAATTAATCGTGTCTCGGTTTTCTCCGAGTATGGAGGAATGTAAAGAAATAAATCATACTTTACCGTCGTGACTAATAGAGCTTGAGATGATACTAGATATAATAAGTACCTTAATCTTGCCCCAAGGTAAGGGTCTCGGCTGAGATGCACCGTCCTAGGTGACTTAAGGAATAATATGCCCTGCTACTGATCAGTTATAATAAGAATAAACCGAGAAATGAGACTTGGAGCCGACCGTGATAGGTGATATCTGAGGAAGAGTCGATTAACAAACACTTTGATATCGTCGATATCCAAGGAAGAGCCGAATAAGATATACTTGGAGCCAGCCGTGGTAGGCGATATCCAAGGAAGAACCGAATAAGGTATATTTGGAACCATCCGTGATAGGTGATATTTAAGGAAGAGCCGAATAAGGTATATTTGGAACCAGCCATGATAGACGATATCTAAGGAAGAGCCGAATGATAAACACTTGGAACCAACCGTGATAGGTGATATTCAAGAAAGAGCCGAATGATAAACACTTAGAACCAGCCATGATAGACGATATCCAAGGAAGAGTCGAATGATAAACACTTGGAACCAGCCGTGATAGGCAATATCCAAGGAAGAGCCGAATGATAAATACTTGGAACCAGTCGTGATAGGCGATATCCAAGGAAGAGCCGAATGATAAACACTTGGAACCAGCCATGATAGGCGATATCTAAGGAAGAGCCGAATAAGATATACTTTTGAACGTAAGGGGTACTTATATACGAATTGCATCCTGGTAAGCGACTTATATAAGAAAGTCTGGTTGTGGTCACGAAGGAGAGCTTTTATTATGGAGAGACTTCATTACATACTGTCTGTCCCTTTAGACATGATAAGGTCGCAAATGAAAGACATTTCATGGCCGAGTAAGCTCCTTTCTTTCTCTATCTTGCAGATAATAAGCGCCAGAGCTGAGCTTCTTAATGATTTTGTACGGGCCCTCCCATCGGGGTGTCAATTTGCGAACTTCCCCCTCGGGCTGGATTTTCTTCCATACGAAATCACCGGGCTGAAAGGAGCGGGGGACAACCTTTTTGTTATAAGCTTGGGCGATCTTCCTTCGAAAGGCATTCATTCGACTAGCCGCCTGGTCCTAAGTCTTAGTTACTAAGTCTAACTCTGCCAGCCTCCTTTCATCATTGCTACCACTATCCGTGGCATAAGCAGAGACTCGAGGTGATCCTATACCGATCTCTACAGGGACAAGGGCTTCAACGTCGTATATAAGATGAAAAGGGGTGAAACCCGTGCTGTCTTTGGGAGTAGTTCTGTATGCCCATAAAATACTGGGTTACTCTTCAACCCAACTTCCCCCAATGTGATCTAGCTTGATTTTGATTCCCCGTATTAGTTCCCGATTAGTGACTTCAGCTTGCCCATTGCTCTGAGGATAAGCTATAGAGGTGAAAGCCTATTGGATCTCCAACTGCTAGCACCATTCTTTTATCTTTCGACCTTGAAATTGTTGCCCATTATTTGAGACCAGCCTTCTCGGAATACCGAATGGGCAGACTATATTTTTCCACAGGAATTTTAACACAGCTTCTTCAGTTATTTTAGTCAGTGGTTCGGCTTCCACCCACTTTGAGAAATAATCTACTGCGACCAGCAAAAGCTTCTTTTGATTCGGCCTGATTGGCAATGGTCCCACTATGTCCATTCCCCATTGGTTGAAAGAGCATGATATTATTGAGGCCTTTAGCAACTCAGTTGGTTATTGAGAGAAGTTCTGATGCTTCTGACAGCTGAGACATACACGTACGCAGCAGGCAGCATCCTTCTAGAGAGTCGGCCAAAAATACCCGACCAACAAAATCTTTCGAGCAAGGGATGTTCCTCTGGAATGATTTTCACAATAGCCTTCGTGCACCTCTCTCATGACATAATCAACTTCCTCCGAGCCGAGGCACTTAAGCAAAGGCCGAGCGAAGGCTCGTTTGTACAGGATGTCGTCGACCAAGAAGAAACAGGTACTTTTTTTCTAGATGATCTGTGCCTTAGCTCGGTCATTTGACAATATTCCCCTTTTCAGATACTCAGTCAGGGGGGGTCCTCCAGTCCAGCCGACTCTGGGGCGCTATCAAGTCTTGATCTATATTAGCGATGAGTTGTGTCTCAGCCATCGAATCCTCTAGGCTCCAAGTAGTGAGAGCACTGGCCATGTGAGCCAGCTCGTCAGCCTTCTGATTGTCTACCCGAGGAATTTTATGAAGGACAACCTCTTGAAATTTTGAGGATAGCTTGCAGTAAACTTGTATGTAGCATTGAAGTCGCTGGTTGTTGGTATCAAATGATCCTTTGACTTGCTCCATTGCCAACTGTGAGTCAGAATATAAAGTAAAGACATCTAGATTGCTTACTAGGCAATTGACTACTTCTTTCTTTAGATCGGCCGGCAGGTCAGCAGCAACTCGAATCCCTCTGTCAGGCTGATCTGACCATATCTGCACAACTTCTTCATCCAACGACTCCTCCCGGAGAGTGTAAACTTCTGCCCTTTCGATCTTCTGGTTTTTTTTTAGGTCCGTTCGGACTTCTTCCACATAATATTTTCGAGCTGCCTTTTGGTCTCCAATGGCTTCCCCTATCTAATTATTCACGGGGAATTTGACCTTCTGGTGGTAGGTTGATACAACAACTTTGAAGGAGTGTAGCGCTGGCCTTCCCAAGATGACGTTGTAAGCCGAGGCAACATCTACTACTGTAAAGGTAGTAATTCGGGTTCGACGGAGGGGCTACTCTCCTAGAGATAGAGGCAGATCAATTCGGCCGAGTGGAGACACCTCGTGACCCGAGAAGCCGAACATAGCAGTATTCATCGGTTGGAGTTGTGCTGAGTCGAGCTGCATACAATCAAAGGCATCTTTAAATAAAATATTAACCGAGCTACCTGTGTCCACGAAGATCCTGACTACATCATAGTTGGCTATGGTGTCTTTAATCACCAAGGCATCGTCATGTGGGACAGAAACTCCTTGCAGGTTCTCGGGGCTAAAGTGCATGGAGGGTCCTTCGGCGCGCTTTCGACCGGTGTCTACTTTCATATTTTCTAGGTGTCTTTCATGAGCCTTCTTGACTCGGTTTGAGTCTCCATCTGTGGCCCCGTCGGTAATCATGTTGATGGTGCCGCGATGTGGAGTGTTGGAGGGTTCCTGTGGCGATTCTGGTCGGGGAGCTAGCTCACTTGAAGAGGCCTCTCGGGCCCTTCGAGGAACTTGAGCTTGTCTATGATGCTCAGGTAAGGGTCGAGGAGCCCGCCTGGCTGGGTTTCGCCGAACTTGATTTCATGGCTCCGGTCTTGCTTCTATTTGCGGGAATCGAGGCGGGGCATTGAAGTTTTGCTATTGCTCCCTCAAAACTTGCCTGATTTCTTCGGCTAGAGTACAACACTCCCAAGTTGAGTGGTCGTGCACTTGATGGAAAGTGCAAAAAGGGGCACGCTGATCCGCCAGTATCAATGGTTGCGAGGCTTCCTGTACGGCATGGATTGTCCTATCTTTGACTAGCCGAGGAGGGTAGACAGGAGGAACTCTGAGAGGATGACTTGGTGCTAAGGGAAGGGCCTTTTTACTTTATTTTTGGTGCTAAGGCTGGTTAGATTTTCCCTCTCCTTGTTGCTCATCCGCGACCTTCTCAGCTTCTTCTAAGTTGATGTATGCCTCTGCTCTGGCTAGTAAGGCCTCGAAGTGATGCGGGGGCCTCTTCATTAGAGACTTCGAAAAAATCTCCCCTTATTAAACCCTGAGAAAAAGCGTTGACTACCGTCCCAGGTGAAGCATCCAAGACGTCGACTGCCACTCGGTTAAACCAGTGTATGTAATCCCGTAGGGATTCATTACTCTGCTGCTTTATAGTCATAAGGTACTGGGCAGTTCGATGATACCTCTTGCTGCTGGCGAAGTGATGGAGAAAAAGAGCAGAGAGCTCTTAAAAGGAACTAATGGATCTCTCAGGAAGTCGGTCTAACCACCTTTGTGCGGAGCCTATTAAATTGAACGAGAAGACTTTGCATTTAGCTCTGTCAGAATAATTATGTATCAGGGCAGTCTTCTTAAATCTTCCCAAGTACTCTTCCGGGTCGGCCGAGCCGCTGTACTCTCCTATAGATATTTGTTTGAAGGACTTGAGCATTCTCTCGGCTAGGATGCTGGGGGCAAGAGGAGAATCTATGTCAACTAGCGGAGCCTTGTCCTTCTTGGGATCCTTTTCTGGTGGCATGTAAGAGGGTGCCTCCTCGGAAGACTCCTGCAGATATGTTGCTGTGGACGACTCAGCCGGCCTTGAGATTATAGGAACTGCTCTTGGTGGAGTTGGAGTTGAAGGGATGGATGTTAGTGTTGGACCTTGAACTAGGCTAGGGGATGCCTGTATAGGAGTAGGACCCCGGGGGAAGAGGTCACGGAGGACGTCTTCCATGGTGTTCTTGACGAGGACGATGATACTTTCCCTGGTCATGTTTCCTTTAGTAGAGTTATGGTTGTCGGAGTTTGCTCCTTGGTCTCCCATCCTTGTCTCAGGCGTGTTTATTGAATGTTTCCCACAGATGGCGCTAATTAGGTCGTCTGTCAAAATAAGGACGATGAGCTGTCCAGTGGCGAAGGCGGCAAAGGACCAGTGACTTGGACGGAAGGACGACTAACACGGAGGGAAAGTCGAAACAGAAGAGCCGGCGTGTCGGGCACGAGCCGAGCCGAGTGACATGAGATGACCGAATGGCGTATTCTGCAAGGGAAACATGGTTAAGGGCGCCGAGAGAGATCTCTGCCAAGCTCCTCCGATGCTTAAGGCAGGAATTAGCAAGAATGGGTGGTGAAAAGCAGTAGAATGAGTTGTGAGAATTCGAACCTGCCTTTCTCCTCCTCAAAGAGGGTTATATAGAAGCGAATCCTCCTGTGGAGTCGTACGGTGGGTATGACAGATATGGGCGGTATGACTTCACAATGTACTTATGTTAGTTTTTTAGGGGGTAACAAGGATCATTGCCCTCGTAAATACCACAGACGCATGGGCTGTGATTAATGCTTATAATGTGATTGATGGAAGACAACTCCTCATTAATACGGTAGACAGACTGATGAAAATAAGTATGGACATATGTTCCCTGGTCGGAGAGGATCGCTGATAGGGTTGCTTTGTTGACCATATGAACAGGAATACCTGCCACGTCACCTAACTAGGTGAGATAAATCATACTTTGGAAAGTCATACAACCAATATATTGTGCAGCTATCGAGATGCGGGGCCAAGGTGAAGGATAGTAAGGCCGAGATGCATAATAAGCCGAGACGCGGGGCGTCCGGGATATAATATGTCCGAGCTGAAGAGTACTGGCCGAGACACAAAGCGTCTAACATATAATATGGCCAAACTGAGGAACAGGTCGAGATGCGGGGCGTCTGACATATAATATGGCCAAGCTGATTGTTAGTGCCTATAAGATCCACATATCTCCACAATGGTATAATATTGTCCACTTTGGACCTAAGCCCTCATAGTTTTATTTTTGGACTTCACCCAAAAGGCCTCATGTCAATGGAGATATCTTTTTATCTTATAAGCACATGATTTTTTCCATGTCTTACCAATGTGGGACTTTGATTGTATTCCTCATACTCCCAACAATCCCCCCTCAAACGAAGGACTACATTGAGCCCCCTCAAGTCCGTCCTTGAAGGACTTCCTCTGCTTGATATCCGATTCTCAACCCATCAGGATTTCCTATCAACTGTCTGGTCCTTTTGACCCAGCTGGACTTCCTGCTAGTTGTTTAGCCCTTCTGACCCAACTGGACTTTGAGCCAGTTGTTCAGTCCTCCCGACCCAACTAGATTTCCTGTCTGGTGTCTGGTTCTCTTGATCCGGACATGGGAGTTCCACTTCCTTTGTCTGAGGTTCATGGCTAGACATGGACCATGACTCTGATACCAATTGTTAGTGCATATAAGATCCATATATCTCCACAATGGTATGATATTGTCCACTTTGGACTTAAGCCCTAATGGTTTTATTTTTGGACTTCACCCAAAAGGTGTCATACCAATGGAGATATCTTTTTATCTTATAAGCATATAATCTTTTCCATGTCTTACCAATATGAGACTTTAATTGTATTCCTCATACTCCCAACACTGACCTCTTCATATAGTTCGGATGTACCGAACTGCCGGGTCTCCTTCTATAGAACTGTAATACGAAGACTTAGAGTCTTGGTTGTCGTTTGTATACATGATTAGTCCTAGGTTAGTTCTTTCCGGTATTACAGTTCAATTTAATTCATCATCTAAATTTATTTTAAGAAAATAATATAAATATTACAAATTTAAATAGGTTAAAATTTTAATATCTAGTATCATCTTCACGCTTATCCTCCTTGATAAAACTCACAAGATATTTTCCTCCTTATTCCATGATAGCAAAAAAAAAGTGACTTGTTCATCCTAAGCTCCTCTACTAATCGACTTCATAATCATCTTAAAAGAAGTAAATTATGATAACGAAGCAACCTCATGGGCGGACTCTAAATTCTAGAGGAACAAACTTCAAGGATCAACCCCTTCCTCCTTATTCCAATATATACTTCTAATGTCAAATTAATGAGTTGTATTCTAGCCATAATTCGTTTCGCTTTGTAGTTGTGGTTGACTCGTTATATCAATAGTTGTAGTTTGTCTAGAGGATGAACAACAAAAAGAATCATGCTCAAGACTATTAACGTACAATATGATTTAAGCAAGAATTGGTAAATCCCCGGACACAATAATGACACTTTTAGATAAAGATTTGAAAATAAAGACATATTAACTGAACATGTTTTAGGGAGCATGATGTAGTTCTTGGTTACGAAATTAAATTAATATTGACCCATCTAGTGTTTGTAAACTTATTAAATGGATCTAAATTTTCCAAAAATTAGAAGGAAAAAAAGGTATAAACCAATTCAACAAATCTTAGAGTATTTTTTAAAATAAAAAATAAAATTAGAGTCATATTAGTCTATTGGGCCATTTTGACAAAACAATAACAATTATATGATAATATTTTAGCAAAAAATTGATAAATTCCTAAAACACCTAGATAAAAATGTAATTCGGATCTAGATTTGTCGAAAACTGAAAAAACAAAGACATATAATTGTTCAATGAGCACGATAAAATGCTTGTTTATGAAATTAGGCAAGTAATAATTCATTGATAATTTTATCAAAATAAAAACTTTGTCAAAATTGTTAATAGATCTTGATACCACTGGAAATGGTCATTGACTAGCTACTCACAAACGTGGAGAATCGAGATAGTAGAGGAAAGAAAAGAGGCCTATGGGACCTAGACGGAGTGCAGACATTTGGTTCCATTGGATCAAGAGGAATCGGGAGTTTGAGTGCTCGGGAGCTTAGGTACACAGGACCTCAGGCACTCGGGAACTTAGATACTTGAGACCTTGGGCATTCAATAATTCATAGTCATAGAGAAGTTGAGAACTCAGAAGTCAGGAGCTAAGAAGGCGGGAACTCGAAAGTTGGGAACTCAAAAGTCGGGAGCTAAGAAGGCGGGAATTCGAAAGTGTTGCTATTAATACAAGGATCAGTTGAGGTAAAGAAAGGAGTTTCAACTCTAGTATTTTTTCTGTAGTTCCTACATTCTACATTTCACTTTTTTCTTTCTCTTGTTTGACTTAAGTATCAAAGGGGTGTCGTTGGAGCACCAGCGCCCTCTGACTTGTATTACAGTGGACAAAAACTGACTGCGACAAGGCAAACCATCCTTGCAAATCAACTCTCTAAGAGGACTCGATAAAAGAGGCTACATCCTTGCCACATCAATTAGACAAGAACTAACTGTGGCAAAGCAAACCATCCTTCAAAATCAACTCTTTGAGAGGACTTGAAAAAAGAGGCTAAACCCTTATCACATCAATTGGTATTGTTTGTGGATACTCTGAGCGAAGACGTTGAGGATGCAATCATGAGAAGTTCCCTCTTTGGCCTCCGCTTCAGAGGGGACCCCCATAAACTTAACTCATGGCTAGTTGGCCCTAATAATGTAGAAAGTGGTGGAGGAGGCACTAGTCTAAGGGAGGGGCAAGATCAACCATATTTGAAGAAGCAAAACGTCCCTCATCCCTCTAGTCGGGGAGAAAAGGGAGGTCAAGGAGAGCATAGATTGGTAGGGGGAAAAGTGTCGATCCATACTATTTTGCATTTTGTTTGCGACGAGCAAGGAGAGAGTCAGTTGGTGATGCTGAAGTCCAGATGGAGATCTACCCCCTTCGTCGAAGAAATTCTACTAGAGGAACTTCCCTCCAATTTTTGTGCTCCCATATGGGAGAATATGAGGGCTCATCTGACTTGGAGAAGCACCTCTATAAGTTTGAAAATGCAATGCTATTGCACTAGTACTCCAACACCATCAAGCGTCAGCTATTTGTCAACACTTTCATGGGCTCAACACAGAGATGGTTTCAGTTACTTCATCCAGGGTCTATGATAGGTTTTGAAGACCTCTACGATGCATTCCTAAACCATTTTTCCAACTACAAGAGATATTGACAAACTACATTTAGCCTGTTCAACTTGAAGCAAGAACAGACCGAGCTCTTGAGAGGGTATATCCAATGGTTCATTTAAGCCACCTTGGAAGTCCCTATTATTGTTCCCGAAGTTTTATGGTGGCAATCTCTCAAGGGTTGAAGGAGGAGTTTTTCTTCCGCTCTTTGCTGGAGAAGTCCCCTAGAAGCTATGATGAACTACTCGACCGAGTCGAGAAGTACATCAGTGTAAAGAAGGCTTAGAAGGCCCGACATATCTGAAAGGGATCATGTGTAAGTATAAGCTCAATTGGGAAAGGCAACACGTAATGACTGATAGTCCCAAGATCAGATGAATTTATGTCATTTTCAATAGAAACCTCTCGGGAAAAGCCCATGACAGTGATGATGACCAAATACTCTCTCCAACCCAAAACTCGGTATAAGGACGAACAGAGAAGGTGGTGTATTGATATAGTCTATTATGAATGCTTGTGAAGTATCATTTTTAATAAAGAAGTGCATTCACTTGGCCCAACTGAGGTAGTTCGTAAGCCCTCGGTCCGACCGAGTGCTTTTTGAAGAGTTGTAATAAGAAGAGGTATTTTCACTCGATCGAGCTAAGGCAGTTTGTAAGTCTTCGACCCAGTCGAAGTGCTTTTTAGGAAGTACAATTCCCCCAAAATATTGAAATGGGGAGGAGAAAAGAGCCGAGCTCGGCTCAGTCGAGGCAGTTCATAATTTCTCGATCTGGTCGAACGACTAATATTCCCCCGAAGTAGTGGAGTAGGGAGGAGTGAAGAGTCGAGCTCGGCTCAACCGAGGTTGTTAAGTCATCGGTCCGATCCAAGTGTTAATTGTTGGAGTATTATGAATACAATCAAAGTCTCACATTGGTAAGACATGGAAAAGATCATGTGCTTATAAGATGAAAGATATCTCCATTGGCATGAGGTCTTTTGGGTAAAGCCCAAAAATAAAATCATGAGGGCTTAGACCCAAAGTGGACAATATCATGCCATTGTGGAAATATGTGAATCTTATATGCACTAACAATTGGTATCAGAGTTATGATCCATGTCAAGCCATGAACCTCGAATGAAGGAAGTTGAGCTCTCATGTCCGAATCAAGAGAACCAGACACTATGTAGGAAGTCCAGTTGGGTCGGGAGGACCGAACAACTGGCAGAAAGTCCAACTGGATCAAGAGGATCAGACAATTGGTAGGAAGTCCTAGTGGGTTGAGGATCGGACATTAACCAGATGATGTCTTTGGAGGACGGATAGGCTTGAGAGGGGGTCAATATGGTCCTTCGTTTGAGGGGGGATTTTTGGAGTATTACGAATACAATCAAAGTCCCACATTAGTAAGACATGGAAAAGATCATCTGCTTATAAGATGAAAAGATATCTCCATTGGCATGAGACTTTTTGGGTAAAGCCCAAAAATAAAACCATGAGGGCTTAGGCCCAAAGTGGGCAATATCATGTCATTGTAGAGATATGTGAATCTTATATGCACTAACATTAATATTCTCCTGAAGTAGTGGAGTGGGAAGGAGCGAAGAGCCAAGCTCAACCCGACTGAGACAATTTGTAAGTTCTTGACCCTACCAAAGTGCTTTTTATGAAATACTGTTCCCCTGAAGTAATGAAGCGGGGAGGAGCGAAGACCTGAGTTTGGCTCGACTGAAGCAATTCGTAAGTTCTCGGTCCGATTGAAGAGCTAGTATTTTCCTGAAGTAGTGGAGTGGGGAGGAGTGAAGGGTTGAGCTCGGCATGACCAAGATAGTTTGTAAGTCCTCGATCTGGTCCAAGTGTTAATATTCCCCGGAAGTAGTGAAGAGGGGAGAAGAGAAGAGTTGAGCTCAGCCTAGCTGAGGCAGTGCATAAGTTCTCAGTATGGTCCAAGCGTTAATATTCTCCCGAATTAGTGGAACGAGAAGGAGAGAAGAACCGAACTTAGCCTGACTGAGGCAATTCATAAGTCATTGATTCAGTCGAAGTGCTTTTTATGAATTACAGTTCCCCCAAAGTAGAGAAGCAGGGAGGAGCGGAGTATCGAGCTTGATCCAACTGAGGTACGTAGTTCGTAAGTCTTGGGTCCTATCGAAGTGCAGTATGCCCTCGACAGGATGAAGCAGGGAGGAGTGGAGTACCAAGTTCGATCCAATTGAGGCAGTTCATAAGTCCTCAGTCCTATTGAAGTGCTTCCCCCGATAGGATGAAGTAGGGAGGAGTGAAGTACCGAGCTCGATCCAACTGAGACAATTCCTAAGTCTTTGGTCATATCGAAGTGCAATATTCCCCGACAGATTAAAGTGGGGAGGAGCAGAGTATCAAGCTCGATCAAACTGAGGCACTTCCTAAGTCCCCGATTCGACAAAAGTATATTCCCTCGGACATGTGAAGTGGGGAGGTCTTTGTCCAGCCAAGGCAGTTCGTAAGCCCTCAATCTAGTTGGAATGCATTGAAGATGTTTGATTTCCCCCGGACCTGTGAAGCGAGGAGGGCTCTATCTAGCCGAAGAAGTTTGTAAGCCCTTGGTTCGACTGAAGTATGTCGAAGAAGTATGAATCCCCTAGACTTGTGAAGCGAGGAGGACTCTATCCAGCTGAGGCAGTTCGTAGGCCTTCGGTCTGGCTAGAGTGCATCTAAGAATTATGATTTCCTCGAACCTATTAAGCGGGGAGGACTCTACCCAATCGAAGCAGTTCCTAAGCCCTTGGTTCAGCTAGAATGAGTCGAAGAAGTATGATTCTCCTGAACCTATAAAGAGGAGAGGGCTCTGTCTAGCCAAGGAAGTTCGTAAGACCTTGGTTCGATCGACGTACATCAAAGAAGTATGATTCCCCAGACCTATGAAGTGGAGAGGACTTTTCACAATGAGATAGTTTGTCAGCTCTCAATCCGGCTAGAGTGCATTAAAGAAGTATGATTCCTCTGGACCTATGAAACAAGGAGGACTCTGTCCAATTGAGTCAGTTCGTAAGCCCTCGATTTGATTGGAGTGCATCAAAGAAGTATGATTCACACAAACTTATGAAATGGGGGAGGACTTTGCCCAGTCGAAGTAGTTTGTAAGCCCTCGATCCGACTAGAGTGTGTCGAAGAAGTATGATTCTTCGGACTTGTGAAGTCGGGATGACTTTGCCCAGCTGAAGTAGTTTGTAAGCCCTTTGTCCGGATAGAGTGCGTCGAAGAAGTATGATTCCCCTAGACATATAAAGCGGAGAGGATTCTGCCCAGCTAAGGTAATTCGTAAGCCCTTGGTCCAGCTTGAGTGCATTGAAGAAGTATGATTCTCCTAGACCTGTGAAGTGGGGAGAACTCTCCCCAATTAAGGTAGTTTTTAAACCCTCGATCTAGCAGGAGTGCATCGAAAAAGTATGATTCCCCTAGATCTATGAAGCAAGGAGGACTTTGCCCAACTATGGCAGTTCGTAAGCCCTTAGTCTAGTTTCGAAGAAGTATGATTCTCCCGGACCTATGAAGTGGGGAGGACTCTGCCCAACCAAGGTAGTTCGTAAGTCTTTGATCCGCCTAGAGTGCATCGAAGAAGTATGATTCCCTTAGACCTATAAAGTGGAGAGGACTCTGCCTAGTCGAGGTAATTCGTAAGCCCTCGGTCCAGTTGGAGTGTGTCAAAAAAGTATGATTCTCCTAGAACTGTGAAGCGGAGATGACTCTGTCCAGTCGAAGTAGTTCGTAAGCCCTCAATCCGGTTGGAGTGTGTAAAAGAAGTATGATTCCCTCATACCTCTGAAGCGAGGAGGACTCTGTCCAAGAAAGGTCGTTCATAAGCCCTCGATCTAGCTAGAGTGCATCGATGAAGTATGATTACCTTGGACCTATGAAGTGGGGAGGACTCTACCCAGTCAAGGTGGTTCATAAGCCCTTGGCTCAGCTCAGATGCTTTCATATGAAGTGTTGTTATAGAGTGAAGTGTGTTATTATGACCAGTCGAGATAGTTCGTAAGCCCTTGGCCCGTCTCAGATGTTTTCATATGAAGTGTTGTTATAGAGAAAAATATTTTATTGTGTTCGGCAAAGGAAGTTTGTAAGCCCTCCACCCGAGTTTGATGCTTCAAGAGAAATGTTTTATTAGGCCTGACTGAGGCAATTCATAAGCCTTCAGTCTAACTCGGGTTCTCTCTTATGAGGGTTGTTATGAAGTAAAGTGTTTCATTATTCAACCCAGTGAGGCAATTCGTAAGCTCTCGGTCGGCTCGGGTGTTCTCTTATAAAGAAATGTTAGGGACTGATATATTTGCATCAACTTGTCCAAGGTAATTCGTAAGTCTTCAGTCTGATCTGAGTACCTTTTTATGAAGTGTTGTGTGAAGCAAAGGGTGTTCACTCAATCTGGTCGAGGAAGTTCATAAGCCCTTGGTGTATTTTCATATGGAGGTTATGGGATGAAGTATTTTTACCAGCTCGACTGAGGAAGTTCGTAAGTCCTCGGTCCGATCTTAGTACCTTATTATGAAGTGTTGTGCGAAGCAAAGGGTGTTCACTCAATCTGGTCGAAGTAGTTTGTAAGCCCTCGATCCGACTCATGTATTTTCATATGGAGGTTATATGGTGAAGTATTTTTACTAGTTTAACCGAGACAGTTTGTAAGTCTTTGGTTCGATTTAAGTACCTTTTTATGAAGTGTTGTGTGAAGTGAAGGGTGTTCACTCAATCAGGCTGAGGCAGTTCGTAAGCACTCGACCCAACTTGTGTATTTTCATATGGAGCTTATAGAATGAAGTATTTTTACCAGCTTGGCCGAGATAGTTTATAAGCCTGCGGCTCGATCTGGGTATCTTTTTGTGTTGTTCGAGGCAAGAGTGTTCACTCTTTATGAGACAGTTCATAAACTCTTAATCTAGCTAAAGTGGGACATATATGAGAACGGATCCATTGACGTCAGACTTATTCGAATCATCTGACTCAGACTTATTGAATTGTTGGACTATTTTGTGTGTGTGTGTGGAGGGGAGGGGGGAGGCTAATGATACTGCTAGAAATGGGTCCTCGACTCGACTATCTACTCACAGATGTTAGGATAGTGGAGTGAAGAAAGGAGGCTCGTGGGACCCAGAACGAGTGCAACCATTTGGGTTCCTCGAGATCGAGAGGAATCGAGAGTTTGGGCACTTAGGAGATCGGGAACTCGAGCATTCAGGAGCTCTGGTACTCGAGACCTCGGCCATTCGGGAATTCAGAGTCATAGAGAAGTCAGGAACTCAAAATGTGGGAGCTAAAAAGACAGGAACTCGGAAGTCGATAACTCAGAAGTTTAGAGCTAAGAAGGCGGAAACTAAGAAGTCGGGAGCTAAGAAGTTGGGAGATCGGATGTCTAGAATTTGAAAGTTGGGAGTTAAGTGATGTGAGCGAAACATATAAGGTTTTAGGAGTAGTTTTCGCTCACATCTCATTTCGTTTTATGTTTGTTTCATGCATATTCTACTTTATTTTGCATGCATTTTCTATTTTCTAGTTCGGAGATCTGCTCTTTGTACTTTTGTGTGCAGGATAGCATTCCATAGGGAAAACGGCACGCTTTCGGAGCAAAAAGGAGACATTTAGCAACTGGACACAGAGTGGGACACGGCCTGGACGTGTGGGTACATACGACCGTGTCCAGGGTTCAAAAATGGCTGCCACAGCCTTACACACAGCCTGGCTGTGTGTTTTCACACGGTCGTGTGGCAGCCAAGCAACTTAACGCGACCAGGGGTTTTTTCCAGATTTCGCGTGGATCTGGCGTGATGTCTATATAAGGAAAGCTACGCCCAAACCCTAGGGGGAGGTACGACGGCTAGGACGGCACTCTAAAGCCCTAAAAAGCTTCGGGAACTCGCAACGGGGAGGAGGAAGGCCGCCGGAGATCCAAGTTCTGCACTTCAACGTCGGAGAGAAGACCATATTGCATTGTAATTTCCATTCTTTGCATGTTATCTATTGTTTATTCGAATATGAACGTGCTTTGTGTTTCTCCTCTCATATTTATGGAGTAGTTTCTTCGATTCTAGGATTAGGGAGTAGTTTGTGTGCGTAGAACATGATATTCCAAATTAAATTCTGTTCTTGAGTTTGTATTTGCAATTGGTATTAGTTTAGACCAATATCTATGTGTTTTAGTTTTCTATCTACTGTACTTAGTCGATACGAGGGGTGACAGCCCTCGTATCTAAGACTTAGGGGGATTAAAGAGGGACCTAGGGGTTGGCCTCATCTCTTGTAACTGTGGATAGAAGGGTGCGATAGAATTGGAAACGATTCATCACAGGGATTGATTCGGCATCCTTGTACCGCCTATTCCGTCCTTGAAAGGTAGAGATAGCTCCTGATAGATGCGAAGGCTCATCGGGAGAGTGTATGATGTCACTTCCACAAGGCCATAATCAGATGTTTAGACAATGCTCAATTGATAGCATGTTTTGTGACACACAAGCAAAATCGAAATCCTAGAATCCCTTCCAAAGACTCGCAACAAGCCTTTTCTTCTTCCGTGTGACACCATATTGAGTTAGGACCGTTGACAACCCTTGCAATCACAAACATTAGATTTGACTTCCGAACAATAACGTTCACCGAATAGATCGATACTCGAATCTCAGTCCCTGTGGGATCGATAAATCTTTTTATTACTTGACGACATCCGTGCACTTGCGGGCATTGAGCGCGAGTGTGCGCTTTAAGTCCTCGACGGTCTCCATCGCGATATTTGAGGTCGTGTTTGCGTGCATCAAGTTTTTGGCGCCGTTGTCGGGGAGTGATTGATTCGATATCGAATCAAGAAGTGGATAATTGGATCGGACTTGCTTTACTTTCTTTTTATTTTAGTTTATTTACTTCAGTTTTAGATTTTTCATATCTAGATTTAGTTTTTATTTTATTTTAGCAGTAGTTCTACATTTTCTTATTGGCTCTTTGATTTAGTTAGCTAGATTAGTTTATTTCTTGTTTCTAAACATTAGGTAAATACTCTTAATTTTGTGGCTCGGTTCTTCGTATGCTTAGACACCTAGGATCGGCAGGCCTGATTTCGATCGATCTAGAAATCGAACGAACCTATCATCACTGGAGAGCTGAACAGAAGAGGATGGAGGACCAAGCTGCATCCAAAGTGAATATAGGTAGTCGACCTCTGCGGGATTATGCAAACCCTAGCGAAAGAGGATTTAGGTCGAGCATAGTTGGAACATCCATTTCGGCAAACAACTTTGAGCTGAAACTAACACTCATACACATGGTTCAGTAGAGTCAATTCGGGAGAGCTGCAACTGAAGACCCGAACCGGCACCTGGAGATATTTTTGGAAATATGCTCGACGATGAAGATAAATGGAGTCCCTGCAGACGCGATCCGCCTGAGCCTATTCCCGTTCTCATTGCGGGATAAGGCTAAGGCATGACTTCACTCCCTGCCTTCGGAAAGCATTACTACATGGGAGCAATGTGAGCAGCAGTTCTTGAATAAATACTTCCCACCAAGCAAGACTGCTCACATGCACCATCTAATCACAAGCTTCCGTCAGAAGGAAGGGGAGTCCCTATTTGAAGCTTGGGATCGCTACAAGGGGTTACTTTACCAATGCCCCCATCATGAACTGAAAAGGTGGCTGGTGATCCACATCTTCAATAATGGGATCACGTACGTCACAAAGATGTCCCTCGATTCTACCGCAGGAGGAGCACTTATGAACAAGACTATCGAGGAAGTAGAGGAGTTGATAGAAGAGGTGGCCCAGAACCACCATCAATGGGCTTCCGAACATAGTCACCCAGCTCCTGCCGCGGGATGATATGTTGTCAACTCAGTGGGCCACCTAACAACTAGGATGGACTATTATGGAGGGCAGGGAAGCTCAGAAGTGCAGATTGAGCATGTTGATGCAGTTGACGACCGAAAACAAAAGGCCAATAACCCATACTCCAGTACTTAAAATCCCGGATGGAGGAACCACCCAAACTTTTCCTATAGGAATAACTCGAGAAATTTCCAACAATCGGGAGGAAATGGGCAGCCGCAGCCATCTGACACCCGTTTGGAGAATATGATAGAGAACTTCATTCGAACACAACGGGAGGTGAATATTGAATTTCAGTGGTGACATTCGCAGACGGATACGATGATTGAAGAGTTAGGATCATCTGTAAGGGATCTTGCCAACAGACAAAAGTCGCTAGAGATTCAAGTAGCTCAGATTGCCAACTAGATCTCCAGGGTACCAGGGAAGCTGTCAGGAAAAGCAGAGGTCAATCTGGTAGAGCAGTGCAAGGAAGTGATGTTGCGAAGTGGGAGGACTTTGAAAGAGATGCCGGGTCGGTTGGTTGTTGAAGGGGAGCTAGGACCCGAAATATGGGAACCTTTGAGGGAGATCGAGAAGGAAGAAGATGGAGAAATAAATCGGGAACCTGCCACAAAAACTCAACCACCCCTTTCTGTACCGTTCCCACAGCGGTTGACCAATGCAAAGAAGGATACTGAGTTTGATAAATTTCTGGACATGCTGAAGTCGATATCAGTAGAGGTGCCGATACTCGAAGTGCTGCACCAAATGTCCCAGTTCGCAAGATTCATAAAAGATATTCTGGTGCATCGTAGGAAGGTCGAAAGTTTTGAAACAGTGGCCCTCACGGAGGAATCAAGCGCTTATCTCCGGAACGAGACCACTCGGAAACTAAAAGATCCGGGGAGCTTCTATATTCCATGTTATATAGGGACAACCCTGATTAGCAAAGTCTTCTGTGACTTGGGCACAAGTGCGAGCCTGATGCCCTATACCTTATGCAAAAAGCTAGGGTTAGGAAATTTAAAGTTCACTACTATGACATTACAACTGGCTGACCACACATACCGATACCCATTGGGAATTCTAGAAGATGTGCCTGTGAAGGTGGGAAACTTTACACTTCCAACCGACTTTGTGGTCATGGAGATGAAAGAGGATCCGAAGATACCTGTCATCCTTGGGCGACCATTTTTAGCAACTACCGGAATGGTTATTGATGTCAGGAATCACAAGCTGACCCTAAGAGTGGGAGAGGATAAGATGGAATTTGAGCTTGCTAGTATGGGAAGTCGCGGACCCGCATCAGGGATGTATGTGATTCCAGCTAGAGCTAAGGAGGAAATCACATATAAAGTTTCCGAGACAGATGAATGGAGGTTTACAAAACCTCGACACTACAAAAATCATTGGATTTTGCGACGAATTTTGCAACGAAAATATTTTCATTGCAAATAAGTCGTCGCCAAATTTTTGCAACGAAATTTGATTTTCGTCGTAAATTTTTGAATTTT
The DNA here is from genome assembly GCA_025175895.1 of Wurfbainia villosa. Lineage (NCBI taxonomy): Eukaryota > Viridiplantae > Streptophyta > Magnoliopsida > Zingiberales > Zingiberaceae > Wurfbainia > Wurfbainia villosa. The sequence goes on from CM046007.1 coordinate 8,033,528, forward strand.
CTGATGAAATAAATTTTCGTCGCAAAATTTGATAAGTAGACGTGATGACTATTTTACCAAATTTTGCGACGAAAAAATTTTTCGTTGCCAAATCTGCGATGAATATTTATTTCGTCGCTAAATTTGCGACGAAAAATATCTTTTGTCGCCGAATCTGTGACGAAAAATAATTTCGTCGCCAAATGATGGCATGTTGATAGAAAAACCTAAACTGGATGACACTTTCAATTTAATTACTATCCAATTAAACGTTCTGTAACAACAATAATTGATCTAAAGACCTTAAGTATCACACATCACCAAGGTCCAAAATCTATAATAATAATTGATAGCCATCAAACTTTTGACGCTCATGAGAACATTTAGAACAAGTATCCTTCATCGTCATAGAAAAAGACATCAGTTTGAGGGATAAGAATATCAGAAACATGATAAAAATTTTAATTCATCTTACATATATATGCACAAAGCAGGTGCCATCATGTTGGTGAGTGTTCCGACGACGATCATGCAGTCGGACTGGTGAGGGCTCGGGCGGAAGATGACACCAAATCGATCAAAATCATAGTGCGCAGCGTGGGCATGCATCATCTCCACCGCGCAGCAGGCGAGCTCGAAGGTCATCGGCCAGATCGACCCGCGGCGCGCCCAGTTCATCAGATCGTCAACCTTCGAGATCACGCACTCTGCTACCTTCGAAAGTCCCTTCGACGACGACGCCGAAGGGGGAGACGCCTGTGCATACGGCACCGGGGATGGAGAGGAGCCAGCGGAGGAGGATAGAGGCGCGGACGCATGGATCGCGGCCGACCTTTGGGCAGAGAGAAGGGATAGGCACGCAATCCGAGATCGAAGCCCTTTTCTCCCAATCGCAGACCTTGAATTCACTTTTCCAGCTCCTCGATCCGTGTCTCCCAATCGCTCCTGATCTCAATCAACCGGACTTGCTCACCGAAATCGAAGCCCTTTTCTCCTCGCTCTATCTCCATGTGTCGTCGGCGTTCTCCTCTTCCCCTTCCTCTTCTTCTTGCTCAGCCTTCGCGCCTCCTTCTCAGTGACGGCTCTTTGAAGCGCCAGCAGAACGTCGGATCCCCTTAAAGCTCCTCCGGAGGAGGATTCGCTCACGGAATCTGGAAGGCGAGGAGGAGGGTACCTGATCGCGGAAAAGCGATTGGATCGGGCGGCAGAAGGGTTCCCAAACGGCCCATCGATGGTCGGGATGTTGGTGGCGAGGACGACGGAAGCGAAGGAGCAACGTCGAGGGAGAGGCACACGAGGGAGGCGGACCAGGAGTGCGAGGGGCAGCAGAGCAGGAGAGCAAGGGCGGCGAAAGAGCTCTGGTGAAGAGCTTCGAGGGAGAAAAGGGCTTCGATCGCCGGATTGAGAGAGAGAGAGGGGGGAGAGACGCGCGTACCTTTGGCTTCAGCGGCAGCGGATGAACGCGAGAAGAAAGGGGAAGAATTACAATTATACGAAATTCTGCGATGAATTTTAAATTTGTCGCTGATTTTGCGACGAATTTTAAAATTCATCGTTGAATCAGCAATGAATTTTAAAATTCGTCGCAAAATCAGCAACGAATTTAAAATTCATTGCTAAATTTTCATTTGGTGTTTAGCGCAGTTTTTTGAAAAATAATTGAAAATTTGCAACGATTTTAGTTTTTGTCGCAGGATTTGCGACGAATTTGAAATTCGTTGCAACGAATCCAAAATTCATTGCAAATTTTTGCAACGAAAACTAAATTCGTCGCAAATTTAACGACGAAAGTTAAATTCGTTGCAAAATTAGCAACGATATGTGCAACGAAATATAATTTGTTATAAATTTTGTGACAAAATATTTTTTGTTGCAAATTTGGTTACTAATTATCGACGATTTAATAATTCGTCGCCAAATTCGTTGCAAATTTACAATAAATTTTTTTCGTTGAAAAATTTGTTGCTATTTCAATGTTTTTTTGTAGTGCTCCGGAGCCAAGTTGATAATGGAGTATGGTCGAGCTAAAAGACCTTAAACAAAGCGCTTTTTGGGAGGCAACCCAAGTTTAGTTTTTAGGTTTCCTTTTTATTGTATTGCATTCATTTGGTTAATTTGAACTTTAATTTCCATTTCGTTTAGCATTAGGACCAGAAAGAACTTGTTACATAAAAATAAAAGTCAATTTTAGCTTACACGGCAAGGCGTGTGAGAAAATTCGGACCATTGTGCACGAAAGGAGAAAAATAGGGGGCACACGATCGTGCCCGACTAACCTGAGGCACCCACGGCCTGACCGTGTGTTTTCACATGGCCGTGGCACGCGAGGTTAAGTAGGGCACGCCGTGCATTTCCACCCCAAATGCACCGTGTGTTTTGATTTCTCTTGCCCTAGCCATGTGGATCCTTCTTCCCCACCACCTAGAAGTCTTTCCAACCCTCAAGGGAGCCCAAAAGAAGTAAGGATGAAGAGGACCAAGCAAGTGGCATCTCGATCCCGAGCTTCGGAGAGAAGGACAAGGAGAACGGAAGCCCCTCAAGCTCCGAATGAAGGTAACGTCTTTCCAACCCTTCCCTTTCGCAATAATGAGCATAGGGAAAGATTTGATATGCTCTCTACTAGAAGAATCACCGCTACTAGGTACCTTGATGAAGATCTCTTAGAATCCCTAGGTTTGTTTGGTGACATTCAAGCCCTATTTGCAAAAATGGGGTGGGAAGAGATAATGGGAATAAGACACCCCACATACCCTAGGATAGTTTTAGAATTCTTGAGTTCTTTGGAAGCGGAAATCTGAACGAGAAGAGAGAGCGAAGAGGGTAGGATTACCTTTAGAATATTTAACATTGAGCATGAATGGATGCTACACCAATGGAGCACATGCTTTGACTTGCCTAGTGGGAGAGAGAAAAGAACCTCTCTTGGGTTTAACTCTCGGATCTTTTGGACTAAATTGACAGGAGAGCATGCTTACAACCCTTCTAGGGTCAAAACATCGCGCCTCCAAAACCCCATTTTTCGATACCTGCACCAAATAATGGCAAGTACTATTTTTGATCATGGGGAGAGTGATGGTGTAGTGAGAGCTAGTAAGTTGCTTTGCTTATGGGACATGCTACAAGAAAGGAGTAGCATTGATATAGGGTCACATTTCATTAGACACTTAGTGAAAATGAGCAAATTAAGCAGCGAGAGGAGAGATTAATGTGGGAGGCTTACTTACCCACATTTGCTATAGGATGAGGTACGACTACACCACGCTAGATAGCATAGAAAGGAGCCCTAGGATCGACCTAGGAGTGTGTATGACCATGAAGATGATTGTAAGAGAGGGACACTCCCTATGCTTTGTAAGGAAAAACCTGATGACCCTTAGGCTCCCCGACCCTGATCGTACCACCATCACCACATGCGCTAACTGGTGCTTAGACCTGATAGTGGAGTCCCCGCCATATGAGGGACCATCCATAGCGGCACCCATCTCTCCCCCTTTACATCACTCTCCCTCCAGTCCACGCATACATAGGAGCCCACCTAGTCCACGTCAACATGAGCCTACACCTGCACCACCACCTTTTTCTACTTTTGAGTAGGATGTAGGTACATCTGCCTATGATTTTTCAGAGTTCTGATCACGCCTCAACGACATATACGCCGAGCAGCAGACGCAGAGGCAGCGAGGGGAGGAGCAGAGTGCCTACACACAGGCAGAGTTTCATGATTTCCGAGAGCACTTCCAGCGGGCCGAGGAGTTATACGGTGAGGCCCGCGTCTACTTCCAGGAGGAGGCTACCCGTCGCCAGGCGGAGGCCACCTACCGCTAGGAGATGCGTCAACATATGCGAGCCCAGTAGGCACAGTGGGCTAGGGAGGAGGAGCACCGAGCAGTCGTTGCATCCACCAACTCTCAGATCGACCACATGTACATGTGACATCAGTGGCTCAATAGCAGGTTCTCCCAGGATCTCGAGATGTTGAGGCTACCAGACTTTCCACCTCGTCCACCATACTAGAGGTATGCTTTGCTTAAGTCTGGAGGGGGACCCAAGTTTTGTTTTATTTTGTTTCTAGTAGTAGTTTCTTTCGTGATATTTGCATTGTAGTTAGCATTCATTTATTCATGCATTGGTTGTTTAGTTTCTTTCAACACTTAGTTTTTGCTATCTATAAGCTGCCTCAGTAGTATTTTTAAAAGTTTTCTTCATGAGTTGTTTCCATGGGTAGCTTAACTTCATTTATCTCGTGGTATTTTATTTTATTTACTCTGAATGAATGTTCTAGACTTACACTGGTTAGCTTTTATTTTACACATACATATGATGAATTTTCTGAAAGGGAGAGTCTAGTACATACCTAGTTATAATTCATCTCAATAGTCTAGTACTTTAGAATCCACAGGTGACCATAAGTTTAGCATTTTAGTTACTGGAGATGCTCGGATTGTGTAAGCCCATTCGAAAAAATTAAAATCCTAGTGAGCCAAAAAAAAAAAGAGAAAAAGAAATGAAAAAGAAAAGAAAGAAGAAAAAGAGATTATGAGAGATAAAAAAATAGTTGTCGTGGGTGGAAATGGTTAGGTGCCCCTTTGAGACCAAGTTAGGTTACTGGGAAATACCTACCAATTTCTCTCAATACCGAGCACGTCTTTGAGACTTTGTGCTATATCTAGGGAACGACCCTCGCTTTGGGCAAGTAAGTGTTTAAGAGCCGGAGACCTTAGAAAAGCTATAGGATGACAACTTAACTTATCATGGAATGAGTATCCCCTAAGAAGATTCGCTTGGCATGAGCACGAGGAGTTAACTTAGTAAATTTTTAGAACATATTTATTTTGCTTTGATTGCAACTACCACATGATAAATCTAGTTAACATGCTATGTATGGAACAATACCTTTTTAAAATTTCATGGCACTGAGGTTTGCTTGAGGACAAACAAAGATCTAAGTCTGAGGGAATTGATGTGAGCGAAACATATAGGATTTTAGGAGTAGTTTTCGCTCACATCTCATTTCATTTTATGTTTGTTTCATGCATATTTTACTTTATTTTGCATGCATTTACTATTTTTTGGTTCGGAGATCTTCTTTTTGTACTTTTGTGTACAGGATAGCATTCCATGGGGAAAACAGTGTGCTTTCGAAGCAAAAAGGAGGCATTTGGTAGTTGGACACAGTGGGACACGGCCTGGGCGTGTGACTACACATGGTCGTGTCCAGGGTTCGAACATGGCCACCACAACCTTACACATGACCTGGCCGTGTGTTTTCACACCGTCGTGTGGCGGCCAAGCAACTTGACGCGACCAAGGGTTTTTCCAGATTTTGCAAAGATCTGGCGTGATGTCTATATAAGGAAAGCTATGCCCAAACCCTAGGGTGAGGCACGATGACTGGGACGACACTCCGAAGCCCTAAAAACCTTCGGGAACTCGCAACGGGGAGGAGGAAGGTCGCCGGAGATCCAAGTTCTGCACTTCAACACCGGAGAGAAGACCATATTGCATTGTAATTTCTGTTATTTGCATGTTATCTATTGTTTATTCGAATATGAACGTGCTTTGTGTTTCTCCTCTCATATTTATGGAGTAGTTTCTTCGATTCTAGGATTAGAGAGTAGTTTGTGTGAGTAGAACATGTTATTCCAAATTAAATTATGTTCTTGAGTTTGTATTTGTAATTGGTATTAGTTTAGATCGATATCTATGTGTTTCGGTTTTCTATCTACTGTGTTTAGCTGATACGAGGGGTGACAGCCCTCGTATCTAAGACTTAGGGGAATTAAAGAGGGACCTAGGGGTTGGCCTCATCTCCTGTAACTGTAGATAAAAGGGTGTGATAGAATTGGAAATGATTCGTCGCAGGGATTGATTCGGCATCCTCGTACCGCTTATCCAGTCCTTGTAAGGCAGAGATAGCTCCTGATAGATGCGAAGGCTCATCGGGGGAGTATATGATGTCCCTTCCACAAGGTCATAGTTAGACGTTTAGACAATGCTCAATTGATAGCATATTTTGCGACACACAAGCGAAACCAAAATCCTAGAATCCCTTCCAAAGACTCGCAACAAGCCTTTTCTTCTTCCGTGTGACGCCGTATTGAGTTAGGACCGCCGACAACCCTCGCAATCACAAACATTAGATTTGACTTCCAAACAATAACATCCACCGAATAGATCGGTATTTGAATCTCAGTCCCTGTGGAATCGATACATCCTTTTATTACTTGACGACATCCGTGCACTTGCGGGCATTGAGTGCGAGCGTGCGCTTCGAGTCCTCGACGGTCTCCGTAGTGAGATTTGAGGTCGCGTTCGCGTGCATCACTAAGAAGTCAAGAATTTGAAAGTCGGGAACTCTTAAGTTGGGAGCTCAGAAAGTTGATCATAAGGAGTCGGGAACCCAGAGACCACAAAGGAGATTCTTTTCAATAGCTGCTACGACTGATCTCCTAACATCCCCGCCAAATGATAACTCCGAGACACGTAATGTGCCAAGGGAAGATTCCCTATAATGTTTGTCCCCTGACAACCTGTTAAAGGGTATAACTGGCAAACAATCCCGATGGATGAGTGAAGTGTTGCTACTATATAAGGGTCGATCGAGATAAAGAAGGGCTTCGACTCTAACATTTTTTTATGTAGTCATTACATTCTACATTCCACTTTTTTCTTTATCTTATCTGACTTAATCATTGGATGGTTGTCACCAGAGCATCGATGACCTCTGACTTGTGTTATAATAGACTGAAATTGACTGTGATGAGACGAACCATCCTTGCAAATCAACTCTCCTAGAGGACTCGATAAAATGTACTACATCCTTGCCGCATCAGTAGAGCCATCAAGTTGGGTTATGCCTGTTGGGACGTTGGCCCGCCCCGCTAAGTAATTTAAGTGGGTTGGATTGAAATTTTATTAATTCGTCATTTTGACGGACCTAAACGAATCAATCTGCGCGGATTGTAGGTCTATATGGGTTGGCCCGCAGTGAGTTTGGGATGGGCCGCGGGTTGAGAATGTTAAAAGAAGATAAAACTTATGAAAGAAAAACTGTTTAAGTTTTTTTTTATCAATATTCTAATACTAACAAGGCAAGTTTCTCATAATCACAATCTTTTTTTATCACACATACATCTCGGCAAAGTGTAGGAAAAATTAGAGAAAATAATAAAAGAATATTTCATTTAAGTACTCTAATAATTTTTTTTTGTATACTCTAATTAGTTTATAAATATTTTGTCACTACTATTTCAATTAATATAGAAAAAGATGACATATCAGAGTCAACGAATTACAAGTGTTGAACTACACTCTGCTTTATTTTTCAAGAACACAAAAGTCAAGTTTGCGTATCTTGATACCCTTCAATACATTTCTTTTATGAAGTTTCAACATCCCACACTCACTCATATGACCTAACCGCATATACCACAAGACTGTATTATCTAATTTAGATTTTACAGCAGTAGCTCCACCTACAACTGTAGTTCCTAGCAGCTTATGAATGTTCCTTGCTAGCTTTTGTCCCTTTATCACCATTAAAGCACCCTTGCTAACTTTCATGGTTATGTTCATAGATGTATATCTACAACCATTACCATTCAGGGTATATAAGATCAAATTCTTCTTTAGATCTGATACATGTTTGACATTACATAATGTTCTAACTACACCATCAAACATATTAATTTGACATTTCATATTCTAATGACTCTGCAGAATGCATCGTTATCCTTCAAAACAGAACGAGAATTAACCTGTCTATAGGTGTACAACTAATCTCTGTTATGTGTCATATGATATAAACTTGTTGAATCTAAGATCCAAAATTCTATCAATTGCTCTAAATTCAATAAGACACAAAGCATATCATCATCGCTGCTCTTTGAATTGTCTTCTTCTACCATGTTCGCAAACTTCGATGAATCATCCTTTTCTGCATTTGTCTTCTTTCTCTCTGTACAATCTTTTTTGATTTGACCCTTTACACTTAGCATGTAATCTCCTTCTTTCTTGATTTAGATCGGACCTTATTATTTCCCGACCTATGTCAAGTATTGCATTTTGCACATTTCTAGTTACTTTTCACCACAAGTCCTTCACCTTATGAAGTCTCATCGTTGGCTTTCTTTCATTGATGAAAATCTAACATAGCACTTGTGATCTCCTCTAGATTTAAAGTTTCCTTTCCCCACATTAGAGTTGTAACCAGATTCTCGTACGTAGGAGATAAAGGTATATAAAGAGTTCAATAACATCAACGCCTTGTCCTCATCATCGATCTTTACATCAATCTGGCTCAAATCACTAATAATTTGATTGAAAATATTATTGTATTGTATTAGATCGGTGCCCTATGGCATCTTAAGCCCAAACAATTTATGCTATATATATATATATATATATATATATATATATATATATATATATATATATATATATATATATATATATATATATATATATATATATATATATATATATATATATATATATATTGGCTTTTTAGTGTCTATCAAACTACCATCGGTGATTTCTTATTCATAACGTGATACATCACGTCATCCATTAGACACAGCTTGATTGTTGACACCACTCTTGCTTGTAATTCCTCCTAGTCCACCTGTTCCTTGTTGTCCAATTTTTTTTCTCCTAGTGTTTTCATTATGCCTTGTTTCACCAACAAATCATTAACCCTCTTCTGCCATAGTACAAAGTTTTCAATTCCATCGAACTTCAGTACTATATCGAATTTTGTAGAAGAGATCTTCGCTATGGTGAACCTTGGCTCTGATACCACTTGGTGTAGGAATCGTGATGCAACAATAGCTAAGAAAATGACGATGGAAGAAAAGAGAAATCGAGAAGAAAACACAAGATTTTAACGTGGGTTGGCAAACACGGTCTACTCCACAAAATGACCAAAAGCAAACAATTAGAATTATTGTTTAGGGTTACAATTATCTTATGTATACATCCCTAGCTATATATGATATTTTAGTTCTAAAATACCATAAATTCATGAAAAATTTTAAAATCCGCATCACCTCCAGGACAAATCATGGCCTGATCATGGATGCGACCACGACCATGGTGTCGATGCACCATCGCCTCTAAGACGCACTATGACCTAACCGTGGATCTTACCATAGTCGTGGTGTGACCTCCAGAGTTGGTCACAACCTAGCCATTGAGCTGGCCACAACCATGGTGTCGGGCTTGCCCGATTCCTCAAAGAGCTCCACAACTTGCTCATGGTTTTGATCACGCTTGTAGTTCTGATCATACCCATAGTTTTTTAATCTCCATATGAGTCACCTTCCATTTTTTTTTTAATAACTATACACTATTGGTTAAGCGTTATAAGAGAAATATATTCCATAGGTTTGGAACTTCTCTCGCCTTAAGCTTGTAGTTTGCATGTGTGTTTATGCACTACACTGTGTGTGTGCCTCTATGAGTCAACAATTTGTGTAAACAAAGTTAAATCGTTGACGATTTATATTGGCACATCGAAGTCAATTTAAGGTTTTTTGAAGTATATATTAGATAGTTTTTTTTTTTTAAGTTTCAGGCGAACACAATCATTCATTGCGAAGGCAACTAGACATCCAACTATATTCTTCCTTTTTTTTTTATTTCTTTCTTTGGCTCAAATTTTAAGTTTTATACAACAATGGCAATTCAATTCTCAGGATATGAAAATTTAGGCCTCGACCTTGCTTTAGAAGATAGTAAAAAATCCATTTGAAAATTTATTCTATTTCTTTTTTTTTTCTTGCTACTTAATTAGTGGATTTGCATACTTATGTTTAGATTAATCAAGATGATAACTTCGTAGTGGCTGTTGACTGCAGTTTCTTAATTTATCTACGCTAATTTTGTTGTTTTTAAAATAATATTTTAAAAGTAAAACCCTTTTTTTTTAATCTATAACAATACGATTGAGAGTGATTTGACATTGTTACTCTTGCCTCTAATGACAAATGACTCACATGAGCAAAATCCAGGGCACATCTTTTGAAAAGCTGTAACCCTTCTAACTAAGCACCTTAAAAAGACTTCTACTCTATTCCGAACTTCACGGTACTCTATAAATTACTCTCACTTTTTCTTATTTATCCACGCATCATTAATTTTTTTACGTCAGTACTTCCCATTATATGGCATAGCTCAAATTAAGTATGTTTATCGGTTTTTCAGTTTCAATTCCGATTCAGTTCTAATTGATTTTGAATCCGTCGACATTAGAATCAATTGAAACCGATTCTGAATCGATTCCGATTTTAAAGTTTTAATTTTGAAACAAATTCAATCCGGATCGATTCTGAATCGGTTCCAAACTGATTCCGAAACCGTTTCGAATCATCTTTCTTGAATTTGAGCTTCTAAATTCATCTATCGCGTAGGTGATTCTATTCTTTTTTCTCTGTCGCAAAATAATCTTGTAGACATGTCAGCATACTAAGAATTTCCACCTTTAAATTAATAATCAGAATCAGATCTAAATCGGAATCAGAATCGATTCCGAATCAGTTCCAAAACTGTTCCGAAATGGTTCTGAGTCGGTTCCGAAATGGTTGGAACCGAATCGAACCGGAATAGTAACAGTTCCGATTCCAAATTTAACGGATTGGTTCCAATTCGATTCCAGATCGAATCGATCCGTTAAGCATGCTTAGCCCAAATGTTGAATTTGCATATAACTTAGCAAAAGGTAATTAAGCTTATCCTGAGCATCTCTATTAATTAATCTTATAATCATCCTAAAAAAGATAAATCATAATAATCGAATGAGCTCTTAAATGGATAGATCATATTTTCAAAAGAAATCTCTTGAAATCAATCCCTATTTCAATGTGGCAATCATTCGTCCGAGTATCAGCTCGATTGAATTTGCGATTAAACCTAGATGTGCCATCATCATCTCGATAAACTAGTTGTATATATTAATTGGTGAGAAAACTGGATATATATTTAACCCACATTATGACCAAAACTTCACGTTAGGATTATGATTTTTGGCTTGCCTTTGAGTTATAATTACTAGACTCTTTATTCATTTATTGGATAATTGATTTGGTATATTTAACTTATTAAGTTTAATTTTTGTATAGAATACCTAATCCAAAACAGGCATAACATGATTCTACTTTCACCAACAAATTTTACAAAACAATTTTATATTTATTTTATTAAAGAAAATAGTTTGAGATGATTTGATCCAAAGAAGGTCAGTGGCAATGTTGCTTTAATTTATTCTGTGTATCTTTTAACTTTATCATGAATTGTACCAATATAATAAAAATAATTTTAGAAAATTCTATTTTCTAAATTAAATTCCTATGGTATAATCTAGAGTACAAAATTCAAGAAACCTAAAAATAAAATAAAATTATCATCAAGTATGCTTAACAAACTCATCCTTTTCGTAAAGTTTTTAAACAATGTGATTATCAACTCATAGGCATTCTCAACAAATTTGAAAAAAAAAAAAAAGATTGCTTATCAACTCGGCGAAGGAGTCTCTTAATTTTCTGTGGAACATTATCACGAATTCGATGGGAGCCATGATCTTTATGTAAATCAGACTAAAGACATTTCTAATGCTCTCTACAATCAGGAAAGCATATATGAGAATCCTAAAAGCTTCTCTATAAACCCAAAAATCACCTAGTAGAGACCATTTTTACATCTTTCACATATGACTGTTCGTACGTGAATAAAGAAGTATTTTTTGAAAAATTAAAATTTATTTTTCGTTTTTAAAAAAATGAAAAAAGCGGAGAGCTGCTAAACGCAGCCTAAGATTCTCATACTTTTCGAATTCATAATTGAATGTGACAAATGAACTCTTCAAAGCATGAGCAATTTCAATTATCCTCACATCTACCTTCTTGATCTTCTTTCTAAGTTTTAAGTTTGCAGTGTCATGAAATTCTTAAATACGATTTTATCACTGTTTGTTTTAGGAAAAGCCAAACTGTTGTACACATCACGATCACATTCTCCATGGAAAGCCAGTGACACTTTATTTTCTTGACTCTCACTTCTTCCACGTTAACCTCTTTGTTAAGTTACTTCCTCGAGACCAAAATTCCGTACTCCACCTCCTTATTTATCATTCTAACTCTTCTACTTCTTCCTGTGCACTCGCACTCGCTCTAATGGCTGCTGCTGCTGCTGCTTCTTACTCCACTCCTCGTGAGCACGTCGAGTGGATACGGAGGGAGAGGTACTACATTGGGAGAGATGTTGAGAATCCCCTGGCCGAGGACACAATCAGGCCGTCCTCTACCTCTCCGAAGAGCTTTATTCCAAGGACGTCCACTTCCTCATGGAGCTTGTTCAGGTGCTTAGTTCACTGCTTGAATCTAACTGCTTCTGCACCTCTTTTCCTTTCCTTATGGAGCTTATTCATGAGCTTAATAAGCATGATGGTAGGAATTATTCACGTGCTTGGCATGTGTGAATAACTACTGGTATTAAAATACGTAGAACTAACCTGCATGAAGTATCATGACACTAATTAAACTAATTACTTTGAGCAATTATAGATTGAAGCTAGAAATTATAAACGGCCGATTCATTCACAGTGTTAGAAGACACTGTAGTTTCCAATAATTCTTTCCTGAATTCTAGGTCGTAGTTTGTGCTATGAGTTGCCATTTCTACTGGCTAAGGCCAAAAGTTAGATGACCATATAGTCTTAATGCCAGAAACTAATCATTTTCAATGGTATTTCATTTATCAATTTGCATTCTACAGAATGCAGAGGACAACAAGTATGCAGAGGGCGTCACTCCGTCCCTTGAGTTTCTGATTACTTCAAAGGATATCACTGCGACCGGAGCCAAAACAACACTGCTTCTATTTAACAATGAGATAGGTTTCTCTCCATCGAACATCGATTCCATTTGCAGGATTGGTAAGTCAACCAAGAAAGGAAATCGGCACCTTGGCTACATAGGAGAGAAAGGTTTGTACTTTTGACTGTTTTTTGGTCCTAATTGTATGCTATTTCTTGTGGAAAATTTATTTATGTGGGACACTTTCCATTGAGCTTGCTATGGTACTAGTTTCCTATTGATTCTAATTGTTGTTTGCCTGCTGGCGATGATAATTATTTCATGAAATTGTAAAAAATCTTAGGAAATATGAAGGGGATTTAGAGATTTCTAATGTCAATACTTTCTCAGTATCTCATTTATAAAACTATATTTTGCTAGTGAAAAATATTCTCTCAGCTTTTGTTTTTATATTTTATGTCTTTTAGAATCGAAATTTTTTTTTCTCATTTTTCATTTGCAAAAAATAATATTTTAGAATTTTTGTCCAATTAAAAGAAACTAATATTTTTTAAAATAAATACAATAAGATAATGTTTTTTATACAATTTTAGTGGGATGTTTCTTTGATCCTTTATTACTTGTCATTTTTCTTTGAATTACGGTTAACTCAATGATGATTATGGTATGCCAATAATTTATCTGTTCTCTTTTTAATTTTCATATACATCTTTTTTTAGTACTTTTTATTAATTATTCTCATTCTATCTTTAATACATATGTATCACTTAAAGCATTGAAAAGTAATAGTTATGAAAATAAGTTAGTTTTTTTTTTATATATATATTGCAGTAATAGTTACTGAAGTTAGATGATAATCGTGTTTTTTCAAGGTTGAACTAGATGAGCATCTGAAATACAATTTCACATTAACTTTATAATCATATTTATTTCATTTTCTGCTATACTTAAATGATTAGCGTTTAGAGTTCGATGATAATATTTATTTATGAATTTGCAGGCATAGGATTTAAAAGTGTCTTTCTGATATCCAGTAAGCCCTATATCTTCAGCAATGGGTATCAAATATGCTTCAATGAGGAACCATCACCTGAATGCAACCTAGGCTACATTGTGCCTGAGTGGGTCGATGAGAATCCGAGCTTTTCTGAGATACAAAATTTATATGGTTCTTCAGAAAGCCTTCCTACAACTATTATAATCTTGCCTTTGAAGATTGAAAAAGAGTCAGCAGTGAAGCAACAATTATCAAACCTACAACCCGAGGTCCTACTTTTTCTTTCAAAAATTAGGCAACTATCTGTGAGGGGAGATAGCGATGATTCAACGCGTAATACTGGCTGCAAGATCTCTATATCTGGCGAAGACAATTGCCAAACGAGGAGGAACTTCAATGCAGAATCATACCCTCTCCATCTTACTGCTCAAATGGGCGACAAGGGAGATGAGGAACAATGCTGTTACTACATGCGGAAGCAAAGGTTCCCTTTAAAACCGGAATGCATTTCAAAGAAGAGAGCTGAAGTCGATGAATGGGTCATTACTTTGGCTTTTCCCTTTGGAAGGCGGTTGAATTGTGGGATGCGAAAGTCTGGTGTGTATTCCTTCCTTCCTACTGACATGGAGACTGGTTTCCCATTCATAATCCAGGCAGATTTTCTTCTAGTTTCTTCAAGGGAGTCGATACAATTAAATAGCCCATGGAATGAAGGAATTCTTAGCTGTGTACCTTCTGCATTTATGAATGCTTTCACTACACTGATTAAAGGAGCACATGAGGCACCCTCATTTTCCATTCCCTTCTTGTTCAATTTCATACCTGTGGAGGAATCTCATATCAAGTTGCTAGATCCTGTGAGACAATCCATTAAAGAAAAAATCATTGCTGAATATATAATACCATGTGAGTTGAACAACTCTCAAAAGATGTTCTGTAAGCCCAGTGAAATTAAGAGGCTTGTTCCTGCATTTTGGTCTGTTCTAATTAAAGCACAGGAGTCTGGGGATGACATACTTAACATGCATTCACATGGAAGTCATATAGTAAATGCCTACTTGGATAACGATGACTATAATAAGGTACTAGGATTTCTAGGAGTGGGCTACGTTGATCTAGCATGGTATGTGATGCGGGTGCGAGGGAAAAATCCGTTCGCTCCGTTTTCAAGGCGATGAGACGATGAGGGAGGTCTCGGAGTATTCTCCCCCGGCAGCGATCAGTAAAGAATAAGAAAATGAAGTAGACGAAACGCGAAAACCCGACACCAGCAATCGAGATTCAGACACGAGATGTAACGTGGTTCGGAATAAGGATTCCTACTCCACGGGGGTGAGGTTGCTCACCAGATGCGGTGCCTAAACACTTTTCACTACGAAAATCCTCCTTTACAGAAAGCAAGTTTCCGAAGGTGGAGGAGAAATGACCTCTTACAATGATGTTACAAGATGAGGAAAATACAAGAGACTTAACAAACAGCAGATCTCCGTCCTCCTTCTCCGGCGAGACCGTTCT
This sequence comes from Wurfbainia villosa, assembly GCA_025175895.1. Lineage (NCBI taxonomy): Eukaryota > Viridiplantae > Streptophyta > Magnoliopsida > Zingiberales > Zingiberaceae > Wurfbainia > Wurfbainia villosa. The sequence continues at coordinate 8,048,828 of CM046007.1, forward strand.
TCCTTTTTCTCCTCGTCTCCTCTTCTCTCTTGCTGGATGTGAATGATTGCGGATCCCCTTCTCTTGCCTCCTTCTCTCCCTTTTATCTTCCCTCCTCCTTCAACGTAACGTCGCGGATTATCTCCATCGTACACGTGGCCACCTCCTCTTCCGGGAGAATAATTCTGTTACAAATATGAGGAACGAGGACTCCCCCGAATATTGGGTGGGCCCCTGCCGCTGCATAGCACCTTTCCCTTTACTTTTTGACGAGGTTAACTGTTTCCCTCACCTCTCTGCTTTGTGAAGTTAACTTAGGCCCCTATACCATAGGTGACCTAGCCTTAGGGTTTCTCCCTAAACCGAACCAATTCTCCTTTTTCCCGTACCAAACTTCTTTCGCGTCGATTAGGTTGACTTGACCCTTCCTCCATCCCATTGGCTTCCGGACTTGCTTAGTTGAACCAGTTCCTAGTCCTCTGTTAGCTAAGTGCCTTCCGCCTCTTTTCCACCTGCGTTCCTTGTTTCTAGCATTCGCCCGTGCCGATAGCTCTCGCTACTTGCCCGTGCCGATGACCTCTGGTACTTGCGCCCGTGTCGATTACTTCGATAACTCGCCGTGTCAATGGCTTCTGATAACTCTCGCCCGTGTTGATGGCTTCGTCTAACTCTCGCCCGAACTGTTTCTCCTTTTCCCCTTTGGCTGAACCAGGTGTTTTGGGGATGGGTCACGGGTCACTTTGGAAATTAGGTAGAAAAAGTACCAGTAGTATCATTAGTCAACCCCGAAAAATAGTCAAGCGAAGTTATAAGCTTGACTTTCCAGATGTGCGTAAAGTTTATGCCCTATTCTTCATTCCTCCGTTTGAATCCACCTTTTCCTTTATAACTCCTTTGTGTGCCTTGGCGGCTTTGATGGGCCCATGGGCTCACTTCTCCTTCTCTCTCCGTGAACTTGAGCGTCATGGGAAACCCTATATAAACCTCCGCCTTCTCCTCTTAGGTATCCTTTAGCGTGCCTAACAATCCCGTCTGTTCTTCTTCCTCCGCGATTTTCACCGGCGCTGTTTCGGCGATTCAGTCCTCCCCTTCTCCCGCGAGTCTCCCTTTCCCCCGAGTAAGTGCTCTGTTTAGTTTAACGTCCATGGCTCCTAGGACCACCCTTCCACTGCACAGTACGAACATCACCAGTAACTTCGGTTAGATTGCAACCATTACTTCTTTAACATTAAGAACGACTACATAGCCCTCTATAAAATGTCGCTTCACAACTAAAATACATCGACCTCACAACCCTCCTCCCTGGCACGACCTACTTTTCTCCGAACAATTTCTTAACGGCCTATCCTGCCGTACCCTCGATCTATTTGGACTGCTAGATTTTTATGGACTACCCACAGACCAATTCACCCCAACTCCTTCCGGATTCTATCGGGAGCCCATATAATGTTCCAACATTTGAACCTCCCTTTGACCCCAGAACTATTCTATTGCTTCTTCCAATTAAAGTCTTCTAAGGCAGGCCTCTTCTATTTGTCTAGTCGTTCGGACTTCCAATTCCTGGTGAACCTACCTACCTCCCACAATTTGGGAAGCACTATACTTCTTTGTACAACTTCAAGTCTTTACCTTATTACGATACTTGGAAGGTAGACATTCCCGAATTACCTTCCTTCCGGGACATGAGGACCAAATGTCCTTTCCCGGAGGTGTATAAAGTTTTAGGAGAGCTGCACTACTGTTCGAATCAGCTGCTAGAAACTCCCCTCTTGCGTCATTTTGGATTATCTCCTCTACCTCTGGACGGTTCTTTGTGGTAGGGTATTATTTAACGACAATAGGACTTCTTTTCGCATTATTCATCTTTCCGACAACATACCTTGCGGATAATGTCGATGCGAGAAGGCGTTGGTAGAAGGGGAGGCGATTGAGGCCGAGAAGAAGAAGAAAACCTCGACCAAAAGAGGTAAATCAACCGCAGCTCCATCATCTCCTCGTAAAAAGCTACGGCTTATTAAGAAAGGAGCCTCGAGTTCCTCAACTCTTCCTCCCTCATCTTCGGACCCGCTAGAGTCTCGTTCCCTAGCCATTTATGAACCAAGGAGAGGAGGCAATACTTCCCCTGCCCCTTCTTCATCCCCTCACGGAGAGGATTCCCCCTCCCATTTTTTACATTCTTCCCCATCCGCCTGAGTCTGCCCCATCCTCTCCTACAGAACTTCCCCGCTCCCAAACCTTGGCGAGCGGCTCTTCCCCTTCGCCGTATCGGACCTTCGCCTCTGTGAAGGGAAGACCCTCTATTCCCGTTCCTCCGAGGGCCACATTAGGATCCTTCGAAAATTCGGCATCCTTTGGAGGTGAAGTTCTTCAATCAATCGGGCGTACAAGCCCCTTGTGAACAAGTAGGCAAACTACTGGCGGAGGTATCTATTGTTTCTTCGTTTCTTCTTCACCATGCCTATTTTCATATACTGGCGTGTACGATAGCTGTTCTTCTTGACGCCACCCAATATAGTAGTATGATAACTCATCTGGCCCGGTTCCAATCCACTGTGGAGACTCGCCACTTTGCCGCCGTGTCTCAGAAAAAGCTCGTCCAATAACTGAGCGAGCAAGAGGCGAAAGAAAAGGATATGAGGGGCCAATGCGAAGACGCAATGATGCAAGTGGCTCTGCTTCAGAGTGAGAAAGAAGAGCTGCAGCGGAAGAATGAGGAATTGGAGCAGCGGATTTTCCTCCAGTCTAGTGAGCTACAACCTATAGATGAATGAGGCGAGGAGTATAAAGGGCACCTGGGAGATGCCATGATTGACTCTGCAAAATCCTCAACCACCATCTTACAGCTTCAGCAGGAGCGCTCCAGGCTCCAATTGGAGCATCAAGCTTGGGAGGCCATCAGGAAATCTTGTATAGAGAAATGCGCAGAGCTCTCTTCCCTGGTGGCAGCTCTTCCTCAAACCTTGTCCACAATGGCTCAGCAGCAAGCCCTTCTTCATCAAGAATATCATGAAGCTCTTTCAGGTCAGAAAGCTATACAGCGCCACCGAGAGATGCTCTGGCGATCGAATCAAGTCAGGCCAACTAGCCTAGCGAAGGTCAAAATCAGGTGAAGGAGCGGGAAGCTGACCTCAAGAGCAGATACGTCAAGAAGGGAGTAGACTTGTTCATATTAGGTTTCGAGGGGGCTGTGGCTCAAAACGCCGAACAAGGATATCCGCCTCCTGGCGCGAACACTAGTTACTTAGATCCTGTAGCGGCGTTGGCTAACTGTTCCCCCGAACGATTTGAACTGTAACCTCCAGTACTGTCTTTTCTGTAATAACTCTTTCTTTACTGTTAAGAGCTGACTTTTATCAATATGTCTGTCCTTGCGGGTTCCCTAACGAGTCGGGGTTTCTGGGCCAATTTTGAGCTTCCCCTCGTCATTTCTTTACCCGTACCACATAACGCTCTACTTTGGCTCGGGGTCTCTCTTACGGGATTTTGCCTACTAGTATCCATATCCGCCCCGATTTTGGTTCGGACGTCACTTTAAATGACCTCTTGCCTGTTGATTTTCCCTATCCTTCCTCCTGCTTCGGAAAAGATGCCAGCCTCTTCGTCTTCTCCCCCTTCCCCAGAACTTTTTCGCCATTCTCCTTCCATTATAAATCCTTCGTCCCCCTTGTCTTCGTCTTGCTATCTTACCATCATGGCTTCTGAGGCATCCCATTGAAATTTCTTGAATCGAGAATCTTTTGAAATACAGGTGAGGTCTCTGAAGATGATGCAGATTCGGAGACCCAGTCAACCGCCACTTCAGTCTTCCATCCCCTACCTTTTCCGCCTTCCGGTCCAACTCCCACCCCTCCAGCGGGGAGATCCTTCCGCACTCCTTTCCCCTCCTTCCGCAACAGGGTGTGGAATCCTCCCTTCACGTGGGAGTATACGGTGGGAGATCCTCATGCGGCCGTTGATCTTCCCCCACTTCCGCCAGCATTGGCTTTCGTGCCGGTTCCTTCAGCGAGGACTCGTCCTTCCCCTTTCGATGAAGGTCCACCAGTTCTTCCTCCACCTCAAGGCGAGCGTTTCCGAGTCATATTGGCTCCTTCTCCCCCCAAAGAGACATCTCCCGTCTCATCTGTTAAGAGTAATCGGGGAAAGTCTGTATAAATCAAGCCAATGTAATTATTTCAAGTATATTAATGAAACAAAGAAGGAAAACGATATCTGCTTTCGTCTCTTTTTTTTTTTTTTTTTTTTTTGTAGAAATAAGGTTTCTGTTTTCAGAAGGATGGTACCCGGATCCGAACACACACTTTTCTGTCAGTTCTCAGGGATTCGGACCCTCTTAATTACGGTTGTCTTCCCGTCGACCTTCCCACTACTGCCTACACGTTTCCCTTTCTTTTCTGGCATTTATGGTCCCTACCTCTTCTACCAATAAATGCATTCCTCCCCTTCATTGCTATAAAAATCCACCGATCTTTACCTGATAGTCTCCACCATTCTCCTTTTCCCTTGGCTTGTCATGGACAGAATATCGGAACAAGGTAGCAGTTCCTCGCCTTCTAAAGAACAGATAAATGACCGCCGGTACATAGTCATTCTGGAGGAACAAGTGAAGTGTTTACAGCAACAGCTAGAGGAAACCTCCGCCAACAATCGTTCCTTGCGCCAACAACTGGTCGGGTCCCAAAAAGAACTGTCCAAGCAAATCTTCTTGAAGCAGTCTTATCTTCAACAGCTACTGCGCCAACCCCGACCGCGCAAAGAAATTCCATCCGTTCCGCCTAACAAAGAATTGTAATACCCTAGATGTATTAGGGTTTCTCTTGTTGTTTCTCCTTGTAGATGGCTGGGAGTATGTAGTTCTCCCGTATCATCGAACTTCCCTAGTTTATCTCTTTCCTGCAGGACCTTCTGAGTTGTACTACTCTTTACTCCTTTTGTATTTACATGTAATTTGGGGCATATTTCGGCTCTTCCGTCTTTTTCAATCTGCGGGGTGTATAGACCCCTTAGACGAGCCGACTCTGCTATTGCACAAGAATACAATCATATAAAGTTAATTAATATAGGACAAATAATAACCGAGGAATTTTGATTCTTCCGTTTCACCACCGCACGGGGATATCTTCCGCTTTGCGGGGATAGCAATTTGCATAAATAGAGTAATTAATAACCGGGGAGTCTCGGTTCCTCCGTTCCACCACCACACGGGGATAAACTTCCACTCTGCGGGGATAGCAATTTGTATAAATAGAGTAATTAATAACCGGGGAGTCTCGGTTCCTCCGTTCCACCACCACACGGGGATAAACTTCCGCTCTGCGGGGATAGCATTTTGTATATAGAGTAAATAGTAACCGAGGAGTCTCGGTTCTTCCGTTCCACCACCACACGGGGATAAACTTCCGCTCTGCGGGGATAGCATTTTGTATATAGAGTAAATAGTAACCGAGGAGTCTCGGTTCTTCCGTTCCACCACCACACGGGGATAAACTTCCGCTCTGCGGGGATAGCATATTGTATATAGAGTAAATAGTAACCGAGGAGTCTCGGTTCTTCCGTTCCACCACCACACGGGGATAAACTTCCGCTCTGCGGGGATAGCATTTTCTATATAGAGTAAATAGTAACCGAGGAGTCTCGGTTCTTCCGTTCCACCACCACACGGGGATAAACTTCCGCTCTGCGGGGATAGCATTTTGTATATAGAGTAAATAGCAACCGAGGAGTCTCGGTTCTTCCGTTCCACCACCACACGGGGATAAACTTCCGCTCTGCGGGGATAGCATTTTGTATATAGAGTAAATAGTAACCGAGGAGTCTCGGTTCTTCCGTTCCACCACCACACGGGGATAAACTTCCGCTCTGCGGGGATAGCATTTTATATATAGAGTAAATAGTAACCGAGGAGTCTCGGTTCTTCCGTTCCACCACCACACGGGGATAAACTTCCGCTCTGCGGGGATAGCATTTTATATATAGAGTAAATAGTAACCGAGGAGTCTCGGTTCTTCCGTTCCACCACCACACGGGGATAAACTTCGCTCTGCGGATGTTATTTTGTATATAATGGGCTATTTAGTAAAAAATAAATCCTTCTTTCCCTTTCACTACTCGTGCTCCATTAAGCCCATTCTTCCTCCTTTTATAGGGACCCTTTTCGCCTTCGTTTCTTCTGCTACCTTCGTCCCTCGTCTTTTGGTTTCCTTCTTCTTCTCCTTGCTCCGCCGCCAAATTTCGTTTCTTCGATCTTTTCTTCCCGGTTCCTCGTCTTTCATTGTTTTCAGATATCCGAGATGCATTCCACCTTCTTTCAGGAAATAGCGGGCCGCTACGCGAATCGCAAACGGGGTATCAGTCAACCCTTAGCTCCTTCTTCTTCTTCACCTCCTTCGATCACCACCATACAGGGATCACCTCATCGTTCTCCCTCTCCCCCTTCGGTGACTTTCGCTACCCCCATCCCGAAGGAAGCTGGGGTCATCAGTCCCTCTTCACTCCCTCTTACCTGTACAAGCCCTAATTTTCCCCCTTTGCCTCCTTCTGTTAACGATATTCAGAAATTGCCCTCTTCTTCCCCGCAACCTGGGGAGGCATTTGGGAAGGGGGTGCTTTCATGTCCGCCAATAATAGAGGTTATACCGCCCCTGTCTTCTCCTTTCTCGGCCCATCATTCCTCTCCTGAACCCATGGCGGTTGACATTCCTTCGCTGCCAACCTCCCCCTTCGCTTATCGCCCGAAAAGTCCTCCTCTTCCTGTAGGCCCTAATCAGGAGCCTTCTACTTCTAAAATTCTCATTGAAGGCTTCCCCGACCCAGTGCTCATCATCTCATCTTCTTCAAGACCCTCCTCCGATCAGCCTCCTTCGATTTTTCCTTCCGACTTCACCTCCCCGACAAATGTGACGCCCGTTCTCCCCGCATCTCCGGATATGCCATCCTTGACCACCACTTCCACGGGCCTTTTGAATGAGACTCCTCCCTCTCTCCGTTCTCCACCAATTAATACCGCCTCCATTCTCCCCTTTGCGGGTGAAATTCACCCTTCGACGTCATCCGTCCCATCTTCTTCCCTTTCTCCCAGGAGTCTTCGGATCCTGAACTTAGAGGAGATGACTCCTCGTATGGAAGGCCTGCGTCACGCTTTGGACCTGGTACGTTTTTTTCAGTCCATTTCCTTATCTTTGTTTAACTGACTCATTTCTTTTCTCCTCAACCGGTATGCAGGCCCTGACCAACCACCGAGAGTTGGATCGTTCCCTTCACCAATACCGGGCTCAAGCCCAAGAATGGGAACGGCAGCAACGGGAAGACTTGGCGAATGCTCAGAGTCGAGAACAACTTCTATCACAACAATTGCGCTGGTGCCAGGAGCAATTAATCAAGCTTCGCCAAAGAAATTCAAAAGATGTCGACATTATCGCAGATAAAGGAACGACCATGTCCGGCGGGCTACTTGTCCTCGGCCAGAAATCCCATCAAGTTCTCTTGACACTGAACCATCCTCAGCTCAAGATCTATGGCGTCTTCAAGGGCGGTAGCGAGCTCCTCAAGGGAAGCAACAGACGCGGACACCATCGCCGCCTTCAAGTTCAATACCAACGAGCACAGGATAAGATAGGGACCTCCGTGCAGCTTGTGTAAGGAGGTACAAGAAAACTCCTCCCTTATAAATTCCCGGGCGCATGCTCATGCCCGTCTACGCAGGCAAGAGACTTCCCTTCAGAGGATGAACTCTGAACTCGTCGACGGATCTTATTCGAAGCGGTGGAAGGATTTCGGCCTCTATGCGTCGGAATATGGTGGAGATGACGCATCTTGTGCAGCAGGACCAAAGTTCTCGAGCCGATGATGTTTCCACTCTGGCTGACGCAATCATGGAGGTGTCACGGCGCTATGTGGACGTGCGTCGTAATCTTCGCGAACAACAAGAAAAGTGCAAGAGGCAGCATCGAGAACGAAGCCCTGATCACCCGAACCGCCAGGAGCGACTCGTTATTTTAATGCGCACCACTTATCAGGATGGATTTAATGACGCAGTTAGACAATATGCCGCCCAGGGATTGCCTCCTCCAACTTATCCTTCATTTTCTTTAAATTGGGAGGCTGGGTTCAAACGTTATCCTCCCGAACGATTTAAGTTGTAATATAGTATCTCATTTTGAAACGGGGATTTCCCTTCTGCGTTTCTGTTTCTCCTTCAATACTCATTGGTGATACCGTATTGCCCTTGTAAATAACCCCTTAATGAAATTTAGAGAGCATTTGGCATTCCATCGATATAATCAATTCAATAAACACCCCCTCTGAGTTTCATAATTTCTTCCTTTCTATTTCATATTTCTCATACAGTGTGAAAGAGCTTCAAGTGAAGGGCGTTCCAAGGTCGTGGAAGCTCTTTGCCTTGGTCGTCTTTCAGATAATATGCTGACCCTGCTACGCAGCGCGTTATCTCGTAAGGTCCTTCCCAGTTGGGAGCCAACTTTCCAGGATCTCCAGCGGGATTGACCTTCAATCTCCTTCTTGAAATCTCCGAGGCACCACTTTCTTATTAAAGGCTCGCTGAACTCTCTGCTTGTAAAATTCCGCTCGCCTCCGGGCCATCTCCCGCCTTTCCTTCACCAGATCTAATTCGGTGCTTCGGATAAGTTGGTTCTGATCTGGCTTGTATGCTTTTACCCGAGCGCTATCCAACAAAACTTCAACCGGAATAACGGCCTCCGCCCCATATACCAAACTAAAGGAGTCTCTCACTGTCTTAGGTGTGGTTCGATAGGCCCACAGCGCTGGTAGCTCTTCCACCAGTTTCCTCTCTGAGCACCCAACTTGGTCTTTAATCCTTGAATGAGGATCCTGTTAGTTACCTCCACTTGTCCATTCGCTTGAGGGTGAGCTACCGAAGTGAAAGCTTGCTGAATGTTGAGACTTTGGCACCATTCTTGAATCTTTTTCCCCTGGAATTGTCGCCCATTATCACTGACTATTTTCTGAGGGATACCATACCGACAAATGATATTTCTCCATAAGAACTGTATTACGGCATTCTCAGTAATTTTGGCTAAGGGCTCGGCCTCCACCCATTTGGAAAAATAATCCACAGCGACCAATAAAAACCTCTTCTGTAAAGGTGCCGTTGGCATCGGACCCACTATATCCATTCCCCATTGATCAAAAGGACAGGAAGAGACTACAGCTTTCATTAACTCAGCCGGTCGCTCAGAACGGTTGCTATGTTTCTGACAAGCGATGCAACTTTGCACTATACGAGCCGCATCTCGTTGAAGAGTAGGCCAAAAGTATCCGGCCAACAAGGTCTTTCTTGCTAAAGCTCTCCCTCCTAAATGATTGCTGCAGCATCCCTCATGGATCTCTCGGAGTACCCATTCTGCATCCTCCTTTCCTAGGCATTTTAACAAGGGTCGCCCGAAAGAGGTCTTGTATAGGTCTTCATTTAAGAGGATGAACCGTTTGGCTCGGTGTATTAAAGTAGATGCCGCAATTTTTCCTTCAGGAATCTTCCCGTGCCGTAAATAAGCTATGATATCAGTTCTCCAATCAAGAATTAGGCTTGATTCGGGTGCGTCTCCTTCTATGTTGCATATTGCTAAGGAAGTGTGAATTCTCGCCTGGATCGTCTCCAATGATTTCATTCCTCCCACAGCACTAGCCATCCGAGCCAATTCATCGGCCTTCTCAGGTTTGCTGATTTGCTTCAAGAGGACTTGATGGAATTGAGCTTTTTCTCTCTCAAAAGCTTTCAAGTATTTGTGCAGCCTTTCCTCCCGAACCGCAAAAGAACCTTGAAGTTGGGATATTACCAACTGGGAATCCGAGTGGATCACAATGGAAGAAGCCCCTACCGCTTTAGCAGCCTGCAATCCTGCTAGGATAGCTTCATATTCCGCTTCATTATTAGATGCCTGATATTCCAGTGACGGCTAATCGAGTTTCTTCACCCTCAGTAATTAATAGAACACCAACACCTTTGCTGTAGATCACGAGGAGCCATCTACGAATATATTCCATGCCTTTGGTTCTCTCTCCTTCATAGCCTGAACCTTCTTCCAACCACAAGGTACCTCGGCCAGAAATCGGTGAGTGCACGGGCCTTGATGACCGTCTGAGGTTGGTAGTGTATATCATACTCCTCTATCACCCATTTGGCTAACCTACCCGAGAAATTTGGCTTAGTAGCGACCTTGCCCAATTCACTTTGTGTGTTAAAGCGGTGATAGGATGAGCCAAAAAGTATGGCCTCAATTTGCGGGCGGTTAGCACTAAGATATAAGCCGACTTCTCTAACTCGAGATAATGGAATTGCCCCCTTGAATATATGGTGTATAGTAAATAGGTTCTTTGGTGAGAACCTTCTTGTTTGATGTACCAACTAACGGCTCCTTACGAGACGGCGGATACATCCATAGTGGTTCTCCTGTATTGGTTTAGCCAATAACGGAGTCCACAGATATCTCTTCAACTCCGGAAAGCTTGTTCACATTGATCGTCCCCGAAATTTAGTAGTTTTGCGTAAGATCTTGAAGAAAGGTAGCCCTTTGTCCGCGATCGGCTATGAATCGGGATAAAGAAACAATCCGCCACTAACTCGGGTCTCTTGCAGATTAGTAGGTGACTTCATGTTGCATAAGGCCTTCACCTTCTCGGGGTTGGCTTGCAACCCTTCTCGATCACAATGTACCCCAAGAACTTGCCACTTTTTACCCGAACAAGCATTTGTTAGGGTTTAGCTTCATATTAAATCGCCTCAACGTAGCAAAGGTTTCATTCAAGTCTTTGACTAGATCGAGTGACCTTCGACTTGACGAGGATGTCATCCACATAGACCTCCACATTCTTCCCTTTACATTACTCGCAAAAATTTTGTCCATAAGACGATATGTAGCCCGGCGTTCTTCAATCCGAGCGGCATGACCACATAGGCATATAATCCTCCTGATCACAAAGCTAACCCTCTTTCGATCCTCTTGGCCAAAGGTATTTGATGATATCACGATAGGCATCCATCAGAAACCACTTCATATCCTCTGAGAATCCACCAACATCAATACGAGGCAAAGGGTAGCGATCTTTAGGGCATGCTTTATTCAAATCACGGAAATCGATACACATCCTCCATTGCCCGAAGGCTTGGGGACCAAGACTACATTAGAAACCCATTCGAAAGCTGGATTTCCTTTACGTGGCCCGCTTTTAGTAGCTTATCCACCTCCTCGGCTATGATCTTGTTTTTCTCGGGTCCAAAATGTCGCCTCTTACATGGGGAGGTGGGCTCCTCTAATGATGTTGAGGTGGTGTTCTACTTGAGGATGGATACTCGTGAGATCATGCACATCTCTTGCAAAGATGTCCTCATTCTCCTTTAAGCGAGCCACGGCTCTTCTTTGATATCCAATCATTGTCTTATCCGTGTGGCCTTTCCGGGCGATCTCCACCAGTTCTCCCTCCTCTATCTTATCCCTTGGGAGATTCCTCCAGACGCAGACGTCGGTAGCGATAGCCTTTGCCTTTTAGGTCTTGATCTGGCCTTCTTTTGATCGTCCCAACCATTTGCACATAGCTCGGAGGCCTTACATTCTCCCGAACTTCTCCCACCAATTGTCCCACGAAATTTGACACGGTGGTACGGGAAGCCACGGCTGAAAAGGATGAGAAAAGGCGCCCGAATAGCGTTATAAGTGGATGGAGCATCCACGAAAAGGAAAGGTATTATACTAGTTTTTAGGCTGGGCTTTTCACCCAGAGATAAAGGCAATGAAATTTGCCCCGCTGGGTGTACCAAATGACCTGAGAATCAGAAAAGTGGATAGTACACATCTTCTAGCTCGGCATTTCGGTTGCATCTGCCGAAGGCCTCTGGAAGAGGATGTTGTGAGCTCTGAATCAACTAGCACCGCCACTTCATAATTAGCGAGGATATACGGATAACCAAAGGCGTCAGATGAGGCGGCCAGAACACCTGCGCAGATCTTACGCCCGAACGAAGCACGGACGGCGCCGCTTATGAGATGGCCAAACTCTCCATAAGGCAGGCGTATGACTTCCGTGCCGGTTAGAGTCCGTCGATGGAGGTCCTCCGGCTATCACATGGATAACTCCTCGAGGGGGAAGGTCATCTGAAGCGGAGGAAGGGCCCTCACTGTTGGGCCTTCTTGGGAGACCACCTCTCGGGACGGCATTTGGGGAAAGTGACCCGAGGTTGTTGATTATACTGACCCCGGACGGGCGACATTGGTTCGGGGGCCTCGCCGTGCCGTTCCTCCGGCTGGATACCTCAATTGCGGATATGCAACATGGAGGCGATCTAGTTCTTCTTGCAGCTTGAAACATCGATTGCTAGTGTGACCATACTCTGTATGATACTGGCAGAAGAACGGGGCTGGGGGATTACGCGGGATCCCTCTATGTCCCAAGGGTCGTTGTAGCAGACCCTGTTGATCGTAGAACTCCATTTCACGTTCTTTCCAAGTCCTCACAGGAGGAAGTACTTCAGCAGCCATGATTTGCAATGGCGGGGCGGGGCGAACTCCCTGTTGCATTGGTCGAGGCCTCGGAGCCTCGTGCCGAAAAGGTCTTGTATACTCCCGTCGAGGAGGAGCTTGAGGAGCAGCGGGACGAGCCCTTTCAGTTGGGACTGTTGCGGCAGTTCGCTCGGCTCTCATCACCCTTAATCCTTCTTCTTCGCGGATAAACTGCTCTGCACGGCTCAGTAGCTCTTCATAGCTATCCGTAGGCTGTCTCAGCAAGGAACTAAGGAAGGGGCCCTCCTTCAGCCCGTGCTGAATGGCACCCCGGAAGGATTCAGATCGGGCTGCGGGGATTCCCCTAGCTGTTGAGGTGAATCGATGGATATACCCCCTAAGGGATTCCGAAGGTCCCTGGGTGATATGCATTAACATAGAGGCGTCTTGCTTATCGCCTTACGGTGACAAATTCTCAGAACATTCTCTGGAAGTCGTGAAGCGAGTGATAGATCCGGTGGCGGTAGTAGTGAACCACTTTGCGCCAGAACCAATCAGTGGTCGGAAGACTCGACACTTGAGCGTCGATAAGCGAAGCGAGGCCGCTCCGTCGGTGTGATATGTGCTCTTCCCGATCCGTCGAACCGAGGTTGGAAGTAGGATGGAGGAGCTCGAAAGAATGTCCATCGTGAAGGGGCTAGGTTCGAGAACTCCGGAGGTCCGTTGATTGACTTTCACCTGTTCCTCCCGTGGCGTTTGGGTGAAGGCGTAGTATTCAGGGTGTTCTTCCCGAGTCCGCCTCGAGCAACACCTCACCATGGCGTGATGCGAGAGGGAGGAGACATTTCTGGGAGGGGATCTCTGGAAGAAGGTTCCCCGGAGTGCGGATGCAGATATCCGATCCTTCTCCTTTCTCTAGCGAAGGCTTCTGTGATAGCATCATCCATTAAGACCTTTAGTTGCGATGGTAGAAGGGTGATGGGCGCTCCTCCGCGCAGAGATATCAGTTGTTGCATTTCTTCTGGTTGCATCTCGACGTCCAGCTCAAATATTCCCACAGACGGCGCCAACTGATGCGGGTGCGGGGGAAAAATCCGTTCGCTCCGTTTTCAAGGCGATGAGGCGATGAGGGAGGTCTCGGAGTATTCTCCCCCGGCAGCGATCAGTAAAGAATAAGAAAATGAAGTAGCGCGAAAACCCGACACCAAAGAATCGAGATTCGAGACATTTAGATGTAACGTGGTTGAATAAGGATTCCTACTCCACGGGGTGAGGTTGCTCACGGATCACGGTGCCTAAGCACTTTTCACTACGAAAATCCTCCCGCATGCAAAGCAAGTTTCCGAAGGTGGAGGAGAAATGACCTCTTACAATGATGTTACAAGATGAGGAAAATACAAGAGACTTAACAAACAGCAGATCTCCGTCCTCTTTCTCCGGCGAGACCGTTCTTCCTTTTTCTCCTCGTCTCCTCTTCTCTCTTGCTGGATGTGAATGATTGCGGATCCCCTTCTCTTGCCTCCTTCTCTCCCTTTTATCTTCCCTCCTCCTTCAACGTAACGTCGCGGATTATTTCCATCGTACACGTGGCCACCTCCTCTTCCGGGAGAATAATTCTGTTACAAATATGAGGAACGAGGACTCCTCCGAATATTGCGTGGGGCCCCCCAAGCCGTTGCATAGCACCTTTCCCTTTACTTTTTCAGCGACATTTAGGTTAACTGCTTCCTCACCTCTCTGCTTTGGGTGAAGTTAACTTAGGCCCCTATACCATAGGTGACCTAGCCTTAGGGTTTCTCCCTAAACCGAATCAATTCTCCTTTTTCCCGTACCAAACTTCTTTCGCGTCGATTAGGTTGACTTGACCCTTCCTCCATCCCATTGGCTTCCGGACTTGCTTAGTTGAATCAGTTCCTAGTCCTCTGTTAGCTAAGTGCCTTCCGCCTCTTTTCCACCTGCGTTCCTTGTTTCTAGCATTCGCCCGTGCCGATAGCTCTCGCTACTTGCCCGTGCCGATGACCTCTGGTACTTGCGCCCGTGTCGATTACTTCCGATAACTCTCGCCCGTGTCAATGACTTCTGATAACTCTCGCCCGAACTGTTTCTCCTTTTCCCCCTTTGGCTGAACCAGGTGTTTTGGGGGACGGGTCACGAGTCACCTGCTGACTCTTCTATTGGGAATTAGGTAGAAAAAGTACCAGTAGCATCAGTATGCAACATTCATTCGGAGTTCCAATCTTGCTAAGGGAATGCCTGATGATATTTATATAGAACTTCTACACTTCATTGCTCAGAATTGGAACTCTTGTTTTAAGGACTTGCCTCTGTTAAGGTTTATTGATGCCAATGGTGGCGTATCTTTGTTAAGTGTCTCGGAAGCAACAAATGGTCATCAGAAGCTATGTATTGCCAACGATGACGAGATAATCTCATGGCTTATCAACTGGAATCGTGAGTTCACATCTGTCTCAAATCTGTATTTTATGCCTCAAAGTGTGCAGTTGCCTTTAAGAGTGGCAAAAGCAGGAGTAATGGATTGGCTCAAGAATTCTGTGAAGCTGCAGAGTTTAAGTCTTTATGACTATGGGTCAATTGTGATCAAGTCGCTAACTAGTAGCAAGCTTGTCATAGCCTTCACTCATTTTCTATATCATTCTCATAAGTATAATTATGCTAGCAAATGGTGTTTAAACACATTGTTCTCTGACATGCCAATAGTAGATGAGTATGGAGAGGTGATATCTGAGAAGACAAATGTCCTCGTGCCGGCCAGCATGGGCAAATGGATAACGTTAATTGGTTCAAATCCTTGGAGGGCTTACAAATATGTTGTACTGAGCAGGGAGTATTTGACCACTGCCAATTTTGCAGGAAATGTTACATGTGAAGGACAGATTTTGAAGTTCTTACAACGACTTGGAAAAGCCTCTGATGTTCCACAAGTTTATCCTCCAAATGCAGTTTTCAAAACTGTTTACTCTCCTTTGACCAAAGACAATGCATTCTTGTTGCTCGAATGGATTAGAAATATAAGATCTCGTGGAACTACTGATGAGTTGCAGAACTTTTTTAGCTGTATCAAAACTGGAAGCTGGTTGAAGACATCCATCGGTTACAAGCCACCTTCTGAGTCATTCTTGCCGAGCTCTGGTTGGGGAAGACTACTTCAGGTAGCATCAACACTTGTTGTCATACCATTAATCCAGAAAGAGTTTTATGGTGACGAGATAATGAAGTACACGGAAGAACTTAAAGAAATTGGAGTCAGATTTGATTTTATGGATGCATCAAAATATATTGGTAGGCAACTTAGGAGTGCAACAACTGACTCCACCTTAACCAGAGCAAATGTCTTTTCATTGCTCAAGTTGGTCAGATATTTGAACAAGGTAAGCTTGTCCCCTGGCTATCTAATTGAGAGCATCAAAACTGCAAGATGGCTAAAAACAACAGTTGGTTTCAGATTAGCATCAGAATCCATATTGCTTGATTCAGAATGGACACTTGCATCGCATGTCAGTAATCTCCCCTTCATAGATACTTCTTTCTATGGCGAGCATATTTCTAATTACAAGTCTGAGTTGAAATTATTTGGTGTTTTAATTGGATTTAACAAAAATTATAAGGTTGTGGTTGAGAACTTTAAAATGCCTTCGAGCTGTATTTCTGCTGATGCTGCCATTTTCATACTCGAATGCATACGAAACGTTAGCATTCCTGTCGATCTCCTCAGAAAGTTATCACAGACTAAATGGTTGAAGACCCAGCTTGGCTATCAAAATCCAGGGGAATCTTTTCTGTCTGTCTTCGAATGGGAATGCCTTCATCAGGTTGTCAGCGGTATTTCTGTAATTGATGAGGCAATGTATGGCGGTAGAATCAGGTCATATCAGGCAGAGCTAAAGAAAGTTGGAGTAGCAGTAACCGTAGATGACTTCTCAAAAGCTATTGCTTCTCGGTTGAATATCCTTTTAGAGGGAAGATTGATCACAAACAAAAATGTGCTTGCACTGTTATCATGTTATAGGCAGTTTATAAAAAAGGAAATTACATTGACACCTGATCTCTTACTTTTCTCCCGTAGGAAGGAATGGTTGCATACTAAACTTGGATTCAGATCTCCAAAAGCTTCAATCCTATTCAGTCCAGAGTGGGCATCTATCTCAGCTATATCAAATCTTCCATTTATTGATGGTAATTCTGAATTCTATGGTTACTCCAATGAGATCTATGGTTTCACAAATGAGCTCAGGGCCTTTGGTGTTGTAGTTGAACTCAAATTGGGAGCTAAATTTGTCATAGATAATATCAACCTTCCCAGAGATCCTTCTGTCGTTAATCCTGTTAGCATTATATCCTTGTTACAGTGCATTCGCAATCTGAAGGAAAATGCAGAATCTCTTCCAATGGAGTTCAAGAAAAAGATGAAAAGTAGATGGATAAAAACAGTTCTTGGCTACCGATCTCCAGAAGAAAGCATTCTCTTTGATCCCAAGTGGAGTTTGCAAAGGAAAGATGGCCCCTTCATTGATGATATCTTCTATGGATCTGAGCTTGCATCTTATAAAAGTGAGCTTAAAGAAATTGGTGTGTCTGTGGATGCCACGGAAGCATGCCTGTTACTGTCATATCATATTACGTGTCACTCTGATATCACTACAATCTCGAGAGTGTACTTGTTCTTGAATGAACACAAATGGGAGGCTGATGCTGCTGCTGCAGAGTGGATTTGGATCCCAAGTGATGGTGGAAAATGGGTGAGCTCCAACAGCTGCATACTACATGATAAGCTCGACCTGTTTGGTTCCCAACTCTTCGTTTTGGATAAATACTATGACGCAAAGCTTCTTCATTTCTTTTCAAGGGTTTTTGCGGTTCGGCTTGGTCCATGCGTCGATGACTACTGCAAGCTCTGGTCCTCGTGGGAAGTTTCAGCTCACCCCCTTACTGTGCAGCAATGCTCCGCTTTCTGGGTCTTCATTGCGAAGCACTGGAATAGAAACACAGAGAAACTTCTGCTGGGAAGCATATCACAATTACCTGTTCAAGGTAACGATGAGGTCGTCATTCTCTCCAACAAACAAGATGTATTCATCCCCGATGATCTCTTGCTGAAGGAACTGTTTGACAAGGTTTCTGGATCAATCTTTGTATGGTATCCTCGAGTTACCGCTCCTGCACTTTCTAGAGCAAATATGAACAAGATATATAGCAGCATTGGCGTTCAGTCAATTTCTGTGGCTGTAGAAAAGGATGAGCATTTCAGGACTTCTGGTGCTAGTGTTAGGAATGTTGATCCGAGATCTCTGGTATCAAACAATGGATTGCTGAGCATTGTGCTTGCTTTTCTTTCCGATACTTCTCTCGATATAATTGCTACTGAAAGGCATCGGCTTGTCAAATATTTGCTCGATTTAGAAGTCTTGGAAATTGATGAGCCTGTTACAATTAGCTATAAGTTAAAATTATCCTCTGGAACAATTTTAGATTCAAAAGCTACCAGAATGTTCCGTTGGGAGAAGGATAAGGCGAAGTTCTTCTTACAAAGAGATGGAGCTGGAACAAAGCGAAAGAGACACGACATTGAATATGCAACAAATTTTGCAGAAGTGATAGCAAAGGGCTTATTGTCTGAAATGCCTGACCAGATTGCTTCACTTGCTGAGCTCAGTAGGCTTGGTTGCTTGTTAGATTTTGAGGAAGATGCAATCGACTTCTTGTTGAAGACTAAGAATCTCCAGTTGTTTCTTGAAGACGAAGAGTTTCTATCATCTATGTCGTCTACGAAGGTTCGATTTACTGTTCTTGTTTTGAGCTAGTAAAGTGTTCTCATGAGTTTCAAACTCTCTTATATGCTCATTCTTAATATATATACTCGATCTTATTTTCTGCAGAATGTGAAAAAGACTGAAACTGGAGAAATTGCCACAGACGACTGCTAATTAATACTCAACTTCCCTGCTATTTAGAATCCTTATGTTAGGTGGTTTTTTGCTTTCGACATCCTTCTGGAGACTTGTTTTTTGAATTTTCTCAAGTTGCTTGGGTGTCATGCAGTAGTAGTTAATGGCAATGTGAAGTTTAACAGTTCTTTTGAAGTTTTTTAACTTTAGGATGCTTATCATCACTATTTCATGATCTTCTACTTGGGAGAACTTTGCTTGGATTTTGGTTATCTAGTTGCTTCTTCCTTAAGCCTGTCTTTATTTTGGATGTTATGTTGGATTGAATTTGTATCTAGTTTGGGTTTCCTCGTGCCTATGAGCACACTATAGTAGTTTGGTCGTAACTACAAATTATAAATCTTGTAGATGCTTGTGTTGGTTCAACTTCGTAAGCTTTAGAAATCCCATAGATGTTGGGTCAACCTGGTAAGCTTTAGAAATCCCATAGCATTACTTTTTTTTCTTTTATCATTTTCTTTGGCATAAACCATGTTATTGCACTTTGGCTATCACATTGTTTAAATGTCACACACATCTTGGACTAATATTTCATTTTAATAAAGAATTTGTATCACCGTCTATTCGCTCCCCCTTCTAGTCGAACCTTTCAATGCAATGTTTTTTATAAAATCAAGGTTCAAGGATAATTATCCAAAAGGGTCAATCTACATCAAGTTCATCACTATTTGATGAAGTCAATTTTGACTTAATCGAGTTTGATCCAGTGTCTTATTTTGATATATATTCGAATGACCCTTAATTGAGGATTCAAGGTTCCAATGGACGCACTACAAGAAAATTGTCATATATCCACGGTAGATTTTAGCTACGCATATATAAACTGTAGGTATATGTAATATATAGTCATAGATATATGACATCGTCATTATATATTATAGGAACAGATATCAATACTGTGACTATTGGATATCTATACCTACACTTATATTTTACTATAATTTTTTTTTACTATGGGTATAAATAGCATATACCTATACTTATAATGTACCGTCACTATAAGTTTCATCGTCATTTTAAATATTTTTTAATGACATTTATTAAAATAAATTATTTTAAATATTAAAGTATCTTATTAAATTATTTATGATGACAAATTTTATTAATGAAAAATCAAATCATAACATAATATGATATTTTAAATTGTTGATGCATATGCTAATTTGCAAAAGAGACCACGAAAATCTCAATTATAAAATATTCTATAAAATTAAATATTTTAAACTGCAAACCATTTTAATTATTTACACATTTAAATTTTTAAATGAAATATTGATACTTTTAAGTTTAAATGAGTCCTCTCCTCGTCGTTCCTCTATACGCATGCTCGTCGTGTGCCCTCTCCCTTTCTCCTCCCTAACTTGCTCCTATCGTCGGCGTTCATGCCCTCTCCCTTTCTCCTCCCTAACTTAGGAAGTGATTAAGGGATAATTAGGGAGTGACGACCCTTAATCCCAAGTTAAGCCAATTAACCAAGGGTTAAGTAGGATAACCCAAGTTTCAATTAATCCTAAGTTTAGTTTTAATTGATTAGAGCCTAGGTCTTTTTGGGTATGGAATCAATAAAAATAGAATCCAATAACTTAAACCCATTAATCCAACATAACAAATGTATATTTTTTATTTCCCTTCCCCAAAACCCCACTTTTCCTCACTCGTGCCCTACTTTTCCCCTTCTCACCGCCGCCACACTTCCTATCGTCTCAAGTCGTCGCCTCCTCAAGCACGCCGTTGGAGCGTCCTCCACCGCAAGGTGCCGCCACCTCTGGAGCACCGACCACCGACGAAGGTAAGAGTTTTGTTGAGAATCGAGTGTTGAGGAAGAAGAGGAAGTCGCGGGGCCACTTCGCGGTCGGCGCACGAAGTGGATGATCAACTTGCAATTCTTGATGGCAATTCAATTTTGAGATATTTGGATGATTTAGAAGATGGTGAGGGAGATATGGGTGAACCCCAACCTTTGAAAAAGAAGAGCATTTTTTTTTACTTTGCCTTATTGGCAATATAATATATTGCATCATAATCTTGATGTGATGTATATTAAGAAAAATGTCTGTGATATCATACTTGGTACATTGTTAAATCAGGCAGGAAAATCAAAGGATAATTATAAGGCACGGAAAGATCTTGTAGATTTTGGTATTCGAAGTATGCTTCATCCTCAAACACATCCTAACAATACTAGGGTGATTTTACCTAGGGCATGTTATCAGATGACTACAAAGGAAAAGGAAACTTTCTTGAGTGTTCTAAAGAATGTAAAAGTTCCAGATGAATGCTCGTCAAACATTTCACGTTGTGTGCAAGTAAAGCAGCACGAGATATTTGGGTTAAAAAGTTATGATTGTCATGTGTTGATGCAAGAACTTCTTCCAATTGCATTAAGGGGTTCATTACCAGATAAAGTCACATCAGTTTTAATTAATCTTTGCAATTTCTTTAGACAAATATGTTTAAAGGTGCTAAATGTGGATTTTCTTATGCCATTGGAGTATCAAGTTGTTGAGACACTTTGCCAGCTAGAAACAATTTTCCCTCTATTTTTTTTACCATAATGGTGCATTTGATAATCCATTTGGCGCATGACTATTCCTTTTAACCAATAAGAATATATAGATTCAAAACCTAGTAATGAGTTATCTTATGTGTTGCCTTCAGGTTTCTTCTAACATTTAAGTCATTTGTACGTAATAGAGCACATCCTGAAGGATCTATTGCAGAAGGTTACTTGGCTAATGAGTGTTTGACATTTTGTTCACAATATCTATCTGGGGTAGAGACAAGACTTACTAGACCTAGAAGAACTGATGATGAAATAGATTCAAGTTTAATAGATGATGGAACCTTTTTACATCCAATAGGGAGGCCACTAGGATTGAAAATACAACAAAAGTTCAAAGTAGGGAAACGAAAGAGAGTGAGCATAAGTAAGCTTGACAAGTTGGAGTTATCACAGACTCATAGATATGTGCTTTTCAACCATGATGCGATAGCTTCATTTATAGAGTAAGGCATAAGTTTAATTTCATTTCTATAGTTTGAGATTTTTGTTAACCAAATAACTCTATTTTCATTGATTTTTAGAGAACACATTGCATTATTAAATAGACAGTCTCGACGACGATTGTCTTCAGTTGAACTTGAGAAGCTTCATGTTAAAAAGTTCAATGATTGGTTTAAAGAGAGGGTAAGTAGAAAGAAATTAGTTTCTTTTTTTAATTCTTTTATTAGTTATGAATTACTCATGACTAAGTTATGTTCCTAACATATTTTAGATTCAATGATTGGATGAACAAAGTAGTGTACAAGTTACTGATGAGCTTAGGTGGTTAGCTCGTGGTCCATCAAATATAGCAAGGAGATTTTACGGCTATATCATCAATGGTTTTAGATTTCACACAAAGAAGAGAGAGAGAGAGAGAGATTGTTGAAAACGCAAAATAGTGGAGTAGTCGTGAAAACTAAAATCTCATCCAATGAAATTAACTACTATGGTCAATTAACTGATATCATTCAATTGGATTATTCTAGAAGATATAAAGCTGTTCTTTTCAAGTGTGATTGGGTAGATATCAATAGAGGTTGCAAGAAAGATAAGTTTGGGAGGACTCTTGTAAATTTCAAGTTTTTAAAGCATACTGGAAAAGATATTTGTGATGACCCATATGTTTTTGCATCACAAGCTAGGAAAGTGTTTTATGTCTGAGATGAGAGAAACAAGGATTGGCCTATGGTTGAGAATGTAAAAGTGTGAGATACATATGATATGGGTGATGAGTGAGCAAACAACACATGATATAGATGAAGCAACTCAGAATGAGAATAATTGGCTTAGGAGAGAAGTTAATGATGATGATGAAGTGTCAAAAGTTGAGGCTAATGCTATTGCTATTCATGACGATAGCAATTCTAATGATGATGTTAAGCAAGAGGATTGTTTTTAATTGTAATTGATAATACTTTTCTACAATCTGGTGTTTTTATGATCTGCACATTTTTATTATTTACCTATTGTTATTTTGCATTTATCTTCTATGTAATCTTGTGTGAGAAATTCATTAGTGTGTTTTACATTTGATGTTAGCTGCTAGTTTTGGGCTTTAGTCCTTTTTTTAGTGCTCTTGAGGAATATAAGTATTTTGGTCTGAATCAAATGACAGACTTACTCCTAGCTTGTAGGATTAGTGGATGTTATGATAATTGCTAGTTTTTAAATTCATAGTGGGACAACAAATTTCAAATTGATCACTCTTTTTCCCATATAACAATTTTCAGTTAGCTCCAGCTAAAGACATTAAAAACATTGTGTGTGTTTTTCAATCATAACTGTTTATATTGCTTGACAATATATCTGTAGAGGATGACAATCTCTTCAATGTCTTTGTGTTAAATATGGAAACTTTAAAATATAAATTTAATGGCCAAAATTTAGGAAAAGTAATCCTGAGAATTTTTTCGAGATTTTTGGAGAATTTTAAAAAAAAATTCAGAATTTTTCTGGATTTAAACGAAGCTTGTAAGAGATTTTTACGGGGATAAATTAAATAGGCTTTTGGAGGGCCTATTTGAAATATCAATTTTGAGGGGTTAATGTGTTAACTAAAAAAAACTAGGGTTAACTCGAACCGTTTCTTTTTCCCGAGCGTTGTTGCAGCCGCGCCTATTTTATTCCCAGTCGCGTCTTCGTTTCATTATCTTCCCCGACCCCTCTTTCCCCGTCGCACCCGACAGTTTCTTTCTTTCCTCCGCTGCACACGACACCCGACTTATCTCTTCTTCCACGACACTTTCACCGCGCGCCGCACCCCTGTTGGGGTTGATCAGTGAGGGGAAACTTCGCTTCCCCTTCGCCACGGTTGCTTGACCATGGTGATCCCTTCGATGTCCCAGATTAAAATTTTAATCCTAGACAAAAGGGATTCCCAAAGCAACCAAGTCATCGTCGTGCTATTCGTTTAGAGAGGTCACTTGAACAAACTAGTTGTTCAAGCAACCATCCTCTATTCTACGAGTAGCCGCGGAATAGACGATGTCCGGATCGCCGGTTTTTGTGTTTATACTCGGGATCCAAGTATTATTTAGCCATTTACAGAAATATAACATGCTTATAAATCAAAAATAAATACAAGCAATGAATAAATGAGAAAGAAGAATAGGTATACCTCCTAGTCTTCTAATGTATGACCTTCCTCCTTTTGGACGTCGTGTGGGCGACGATCCACCAAAAGTTGAAGCTCCTAGATCGCAACACTTCCTTCCTTGCTCTTCCAAAGCAAGAGAAAGAATAGAAACAAGGATATTTACCTCCCTAAAACCAACCAACAAGAAGCAAGGAGTATCCTTGCCGCCGGCCAACAAAAGAAGGAAAGAGAAGGAGTTTTGGGTGTGGCCGGCCAAAAGCTCCAAGGGAAAACCCTAAACCTTTGTTCCACCGGCCAAGGAGAAGGAGAAGGCTTGTTTTGGACGCTGACCAAGGTCTGGAAGGAAGAAGATGGGCGTAGCGCAGCTTGGGGAAGAAGAACAACTAAGGAAAGACTTTCCTTAATAGGTGCCGCCCAAGCTCCAAACCCTAATTCCTAACCTTGCCGCCAACTCCAAAAACCCTAGCTCTCTTCAATTGTTTTTTATGCCAACTCCATGCCATCCTTTTATAGAGTTAGGGATAAGCCATGAATTAATCTCATCCATTGGTTCTAGGGATTTAATCTCAACCGTCGGATCTAGAGTTTTAATCTCAACCGTCGGATCTAGAGATTTAATCTCTACCTTTGGATCTCGAGATTTGTTTCTATCCTTTGGATCTAAGCATCATGAGGTGTTAATAGGCTACATTAGGGACCATGAGGAGGAGTTGGGTCTTGGCCACCCATGGATCAAGCCCGCATAAAGTCCGATCCACTAATGATGATCCAATCCACTAAAGGTCCATCATTGATCTACCTCACCAACCCCCATATGATAATATGGGCTCCATATATTATTTGTACATTTTCTCCCCGTGTTTAAGATCTCGAATGTCCGTCGATTAATTAATTTACTAACCATTAATTAATCAACATCTAACTCCATGAGTAGTACCACTCAACCTTTTCATCATGCCGGACCAAGTCCACCTGCAGGGTTTACATGATGAACCTTATGAGCTCCTCAAGGGGACATCATCATCCTAATATATAGGACACGGTTTCCTCCTATAATCAACGGCACACCATATAAATAATATCATCTCCCAACTTACCGAGTCTATCGATTTAATCTATAAATCTCGCCCATTGGTAAATCAAAGAGATGAGTACCAAGTATATGTGCCCGTTATTATATCGGGATTAAGAGCATGTACTAAATAATATCTGAGGTCCGATTCGATTATGTAGTCAGCAATAAATCGAATCACCTCTGTGTCGGTCCTGCTCAATACACACAAAGTGCACTAGTGTGATTCTATGGTCAAGACAAACCAATACCAAATCACACTACAACCATTCCGATGGTTTGTCCAAAGCCATCTCGGTTGTGAGCCTTTACTTATACTTTACAAGGAGCCGATAACATGATCTCCCGTGTGACACCACACACCATGTTATCTACAATGTAAGGTATTAGACAATATTGCATAACCATAAAAATATGCAAACAATGATCATGTGATTCTTATTTCAAAATAAAGATGTTCATACAAAAAATAGACTTTTAAGTATACATCCCTACAACCCCTTCTTTCTCTCGCATCCAACTCAACGCCGCCGCCCGAGTCCTTGCAGTCGGTCGTTCCTCCGCAAGCGCCAACGCTCGCCTTCCCTGTGCCCAGGCCGCTGCTCGCCTGAGCTGCACGTGTCGACGACCGAGTCACAACCTCCGTCGCACGCTGTTCGTCGCAGCCGGTCAACCTTCCATGCGCACACGTTGCGTGCCCTCCTCTGCTAGCGCCGGTCATCCTCCGGCCATTCTCCGCCGCCGTGATTGGCCCACACTGAGGAAATACCGTCGAGGGGAGCTTCCAATTTCCGATATATATCTTGTTTTCCTTTTTCTTTTGTCTGTTTAGTCCGATTGTTGCTGTGGATCTGCTTTGGGTGAGAGTGATCGGTGGTGTGGGTGGATTTTTCCCTTCGGTGAAGATGAACGGCTGTGAATTTGGGGGGTTGCTGGCTGAGAGGGTTGTGAGGGTCTATTTGGGGGTGTCGTGCGGTTGGTGTTGGAGGTGGTCGTGCAAGGTCGACTATAAGGGGTTGTGAACAGTTGTGGGTGAGCAGTGCACGGCTGTGATGTTAGTAATATATGAGAGATGTCCTAAGGCAATCGCCTTATGTTTGAACCATTTATATGATAAATGAAGATTCACTATTTGAGTATACATGTTTTATGTATTTGATTGGATCTTAAACTCATTTACTGAATGCCCACGATACGATTCACAGCATGAGAGAATTTGTGATTGGATCACAACTAGTGAGTATCTCTACATGTGTAATTGTGATGTATCGGAATTATCCCTAGTCGATGAATTGATGGATTTGGACACCATCAATTCTGTCGAGACTAGCACGAGGTATACTCCTTGGTGTATCCAAGCAGCTGATTCTCACTGGCTGGAGACATAGTGATGTTCGGAGTTAATCGTGGATGCTAGTTATGGTAACTAGTTCATTGGAATGACCAGCCGTAAGACTTCATATGGTTCTCTGCATATATAGATATGTCAATGAAGTTCTTACTGTGGCTTAAGTGCGATGTTCCTGTGACTTGCGGTATTCAAGTCATCTTGATCATGGAGACTTATGCTTTGACATCTTAAGCAAACATCTCTAAGGAGATGTGGACCCGGGATGATTGGGTATAAGTCGAAGTGATCGAAGGTGTTTGAATAGCCTATAAAGGATTCACCACTCCTTGCGAGGAGATGTATACCCATGGCCTCTCGTCGGATTGTTACTAAAGTCTTTGGCCAAAGCATTACATGTTTAGAGTAAGGTACTCTTCGATACATGTGGAGTAACTAGAATCCGTAAGACGAGGAAATGATACTTGGGCTAGGTGTGACGTAGTCAGCCTAGTGGGGACTGACATTATAGACCATGTCCTGAACCAAGTGGATATAAGATGAGTGAAGGGAATGGGGCACGATTCATTCGAGCTACTGAAGGGTTTCAGAAATAGTTCTGGATCAACCGTTGATCTTTTCGGTTAATTAGAGATCATGATGTACTACTAGGTGCCACTCATGATCGTTCTATAATTAATGGTTAATTATAGACGGCCAACATAAACCGAGAACCTATTTGGTCACACGCACAATGAGTGTAATCCAAAGAATTTAAAACGAGCTTGAGAATAGGATTCTCAGACCGAGAGAAACTATGTTTGGTTGGACCAAACATAAAGCGAGCATGAAATTGTTTCAGTCGCAATGGAAGCGTGGATGGGCCGCGTCTTATGAAGACGTAATGGATGAACCAAAATGGTTTGGTTCTAATCCAATGGATGAGAATAAACCAAAGGGTTTGGTTTATTTTAAACGAATGAACCAAAAGTTGGTTCGGTTCGTTTTAACTTAAAATAAACCATCATGGTTTGGTTTATTTTAACTTATCCTAATGGAGCGGGTTAACGGGCTTTATGGATATGATCCATTAACCATTAGGAGAATTAGTTCTCTATAAAAGAGGGCTTAAGGGATTGTTAAACCCTAACTAATCCAAACCCTAGCCCCCTTGAGTTGCCGCCCACCTCCACCTTGGAGTTAATTGGCGCCAACCCTAAAGCTGCCGCCGCCCAGCTTGTGTGCAGCCTCTTTGCCGGCTTTGCCAGCTTCGCGACCCTCCGGCGATCTCCTTTGGGTTCGGTGATAAGGTGAGCTTCCATCTTTCCTTAGCCGGCCTTAATTCCTCCACCAAAAGCTGTCCAATTTTTCTGGACAGCTTGTTTCTTTGTTGTCGGAGCGTCGTTTGGACGATGGTTAGTGCTCTGACAGCGGCTAACTTACCGGGGATTTGATCTCCGGTAATCCTCTGAGGTGGGGGACGAAGGATTCGTCAAACGGTTGACGAATACCTCTCCGGAGAAGCGAGTTTTGAGAACTCGTTTAAGGATCCGAATTTGGATTCGGATCGTGATCATCTCTCGATTACGTCGTCTTCAACACGAGGCTAGTAACCCGTACGAAGACGAAGCTCGTGACTTAGCGAAGTCATCCCGAGGAGCTCGGCGTGGATACGGATAGAGACGTTTCTTACGAGGATCGTTCCGGTTGATGTCGTTCCCGCTACACGTCATACGAAAGGTATAACGTAGATAAATTTCTTTTATTGCAAATTTTAATTTACGGTTATGTCTACACTTGTTGTAATATGCATGCATGTGTTGTGTGTGTTGTAATAAATAGGAGTATTTATTATTTTTATTGCTTCCGCTGTGTTCATGTTTACGAAACATGATCGAACACACACACGCCGCGGTGCCGGAAACCCAACATGTGAGTCGGAGTTGTGGTCGATTAGGGGCTGTAAATTGGGGTTTTGCAGGTTGTGAATGAGTGTGTTGGGAGGGATGGTTATGGGTCTTATTATTGTGTGGATATATGACGGCAGTGAGTGATCGGTTAAGGGGATAGCTTAATCCATTAGGTTTTGGACTTGATATTAGGGTTGGCAATATAATCTGATTATATTTTGTTTTATGCAGGTTTCGGTCACGAGATAGGTCCACGGGCGTGAAGATTTTATTTTTTTTTGAGCATTTTAATCAGACGGGTATTTTGACTTATCTTTTAGATAATGTCATATTAATATGCTTAGTTGGTTATAGCTTGCAATAATTTTTATGTTTAACTGCCTTGTATGTCACTGTGTCATACTTGATACATGCATTTGATCAGCTTTTAGTTATATCTTCTCTGTTTTACTTAGGTCATTGATATGTACCTATTTGTTGTGCATATTATTCGGAGACATATTTTAGTTGGTGTTACATGCTTTAGTGTCATGCACCATCGATCTTGCATGATTGCATGCTGGCTGGACGGAGTTCTTTTGTAGTTGAGCCCACAGCCAGTTACATGTTCTGCACACACAGTCACTCATGGATTAGTGGTACATCAAGAGAGTGTGTGCAGTAGCTCTGTCAGGCTCGGCTGGTCCGCTCATTGGTAGCGGTGAGGCAGCGTGGTAGCGAGCAGGGATCCCTCCTCTGGTCTACGACACTAGGAGATGAGAGCATTGCTCCCCCACTCTGTTTGGGGCAGGAGGATAGGTGTACTCTAACAGCATCCTGTCCACTAGATCACTCAGGAGCAGTGATGGCAGAGTGCACAGTTCTCATAGCCCTACCCACTCGGTTTCACCATCGCGTGTGAGGCGGTTGACTGGCGTCAGGGGTGACCATGTCATTTGCATCGCATGCATATTGCATGGATGACATTTGTATTATGTTTGTTGCATTTTGGTTGCTGCCTTGGATGTTGCATATGATTGACATGCATACAGGATACATTTTTTTGTATATGGTCTGACGACCTTATTTCTGCTAGTATGACATATGCTCCTATTTCAGGATAGGAGATTCAGGTAAGTACAGTCTTTTCGCATTTCTTTCTTGCATTTCCTATTACTGATTAGGAGACTATACTGGCATAATTATTATTGTTAGATATATCTTACTATGCATATCGACTATTATCCGCTGAGTTCATTGAACTTACCCCGTTGTTGTATATTTTTTTTTCAGGATGAAACTACCAGGAGAGTCCAGCTGCCAATCCCACTCGTCGAAATGGATTTATTTTTGTTGGTTTTATGGTTTCAGTTTTTGACTAGAAGAAGTGTGTAGGACTTATGTTTGTTTTGGTTATGTACTTGTGGATGTTTTGGTGATATTTGTTATGTCCTTATGGACTTCTATTCGGACTTTTATTCGATTGATTTGGTTGAGTATTCCTGCTCAGATGGCAGAAGGGGTAAGTCTATATATGGTAGATTTTTTTGTTATTTACTTTGATTGTTGGTCTGAGGCCTATTTATGACTTGCATTGTGTGGTTTCTGTTCCGGTCATGTTGACCGATGTATAGTAGGTCGTGTGAGCCTTGTATACAAGTTTCATATTGTCACCCGTACAGGGGAGATGATGTCGGATTTTTGTCTGGCGGGGACTCCCTCGGGGCATGACACTTTGTGCTATCTATTCTATTTCTCTTTCGTACTTTAAAATTTGATTTGTCTTGGTGTTATATGTAGAGGATGAAAATAACTCTTTTTTGTTGGTTTATGCTCACTATACTGTTGTGCCTATGGTTGATTATATAATATTTTGATTTTAGTTTTTGAAAGACTAATTAGCTCCATAGGTCGATGGGAAGACGAAGAAAATTAAACATTGTTAATCATAGTAAAGATCTGAATCCAAAGAATATTTCACAAGACAATGAAGAATCACGGATTACTCTAAATTCTACCTCAAATCAAGTCCAATTAAGCCATAATAAAGGAACACATTGTGGTTCAATTTCTATAGAACATGTCATACATGAATTTGTTTAGTCTCACTCTGTTGCATCTGACACAGAAGCTCTTGAAGAAGGTATATATTTTGCTATCATTTTTATTCAGTTATGTATATATATTATCTCATACTTATTTCTCTTTTTTTAATTAGTTGTGACACCCCCTAAAGCAACTAGAGGCCCTACCAAAATGTTAGATGCGTGGGACATGGATCCTGAGGATTTTATAAGAGTTAAGTTAGATGAACTTGGTCGACCTATTGATGAAGAAGCAAAGACTCTTACTCGATTCATAGGAAGTGTAGTACGAAGACCCCAATATGCTCCAATCAACTATACAAGTTGGAAATTAATGTCAAAGAATAACAAAGAGGAGATGCTTAAATTAATAGAAGTTCCATGATTGCTATTTTTCTTTTACCTATGCATTCATAATTTATGTTATGATTAAATTTATATTCATATTTTTGTTTTAACATGTTTTATTATTTAGGGTAAATTTGAGTTCGTCCCTCCTATAAATGATGTTATAAGGGAGATATTGAAATCTGAGATGAATGACAAATGGAGACAATGGAAGCATTATTTAAAGAGAGCATTTGATCCCAGTAAGACAAAAGAAGAAATTGCTTCTACATTACTTGATGATCGAGTTGATCCAGGTCAATACCATGCTTTAGTTCATCATTGGTTTTCAGAAGAAGGGCAAGTAAGTTGTTTTACATATATATGTATTTTATATAACATTATACACATATATGACATTTCTTCCTTATGAATTCTTGCTTTGTATAGAAAATAAGTGGAATTAATAAGCAAAATTGTGCTAAGCTTGAAGATACCCAATGTATGGGTACAAAAAGTCTTCCAGTAGTGATTGATGAGAAGGTTTGTTTGCATTCATTGCTATTGAATTATATATTTTTATGTGAAACTCACAATTTATTTGGTTTTAGAAAAAGAAAAATAAAGGAGTATTGCCTGAACGTCATGTGGTATATATTAACACTCGAACTCGTAAGAATGGAACAATTGTCAATGACAAAACTGCTGGTGTTATTGTAAGATTTCATTATATATGTTTTGCATGAACGTCTGTAATTATTTTGTTAATTTTTACTTTGTTGTATATATATCACACTCTTACAATTATGACTTCTTTTTTATATAAATGGTGTTTCATGATGAAATTAAAAATCACATGCCCGAGGGTGATACATCGCAAGCATCACAAAGCAAACAAGGTTCTACATTTTGGAAGGATGACTTGTTTGCAAAAGTACAAGGACCTGAAAATGAAAAGAGAGGACGTGTGCGTTGTTTGGGCAAGATTCCACCTGCAAAAAAGTCAAAAGCTTCATCATCTACAGACGAAGATTTGCGTGAAGAAGTTATGCATATTAAGAGGTTGTTGACTAATGTGATAAAATTAATACAAAACTGTTTGCCAGGAGAAGATGTGTAAAACATCTTACAACATGCAGCTGAACAACTATGGTAACATCAGATAAAATTCTATTTATATTTTGTTTGAAAAGCTTGTTCTCCTTGCAATATAAAAATATCAGCTTCAATATAAATTCCAATTATATTTTCAATTTCCAGTACTATTCATTTACTGTTACACTAAGAGGCATTCAAATTGTCCTCCTGGTATGTTGGTTCTAACTAGGAGTTATGCTTCAATATAACACTGTATTAGTTTTGTCCTCTAGTTTAATTAGTTTTAGCATTCATCACGAAGAATTCCTTAAATTGTTATCTTAGTTCAAAATTTGCATACTTTTTTATAGATTCCGGATGCTTCAAGTTAGCCAAATGATCAAAGCAACTCAGGATCTCAAAGTTCATGAAGATTATGAATATAGTAGGTACTTAATTTGATTAACTTTCATTAAGATTGATGTTAATTTTGTTGAATACATTCACTTATATTAATGCTTCATTATAATTTAATTTGCAAGTGATAACTAGATGTGAAGGTGCTCATTTTGTTGATTGTTGGTGATCCATGTCTATCATATTTTGGAATTTTATGGGAGCATAATATGTACTTTTTTTAGATTTTCATGATTCCGTTTGTTTGTAATATTGCTACCTATTACTTTAGGACATGATTTATTTTTAATATAATTGGAGTTTTTTTTAAGTGATTGTTATTCTTATGTAAATTTAAATATATAAATTGAATTCTAAATTTCAATTTTTTATAACAAAAGTGTGATTATAATCTATACCCACAGAAAAAAAAATCATATGATTATAAGCTATACCCACGGAAAAAAAATTATGGGTAATTATCTGGTGATTATTTGTGACGATTTTTAGTTCTGTCACTAAAACCTATAGTGACACAATGAAATCCGTAGGTATAAGTCAAGGTATTTTTTGACGGTAATGGGTATCATCACTATATGTTACACCCACGACAAAAAAACTGTAGGTAAAGCCATAGTAAAAATGATGGAAATAGACGTCCGTGGGTATAGGTTTTTGAGGTCTATACCTATGGTTTTCATGCTTTTACCTACGATTTTTTACCGTGGGTATATGACAATTTTTTTATAGTGACAATAATATAGAGACTATCAATTCATAGAGGAATGAAGATTTAAAGACTAAATTTCAAAGAAATTCAAGAGTCATCATCGCAAGATTATTGATGGAAGAGTTGAAGGAGGTCGCTCATGCAACTAAGAGAGTTGGATGAGCTCTTTTGTCGAATAGTTATGTGAAGAATTTAAATTGAGCCAAAGAGAGTGCAAGAAGTGTGTAGCATTTGTTACTCATAAGGAAATCGTTGAGGAGGATTCACTTCATCATCATCATTATGAAAAGTATTGAAGATTCACACGTGGTGAAGAGATCAATGAAGAAGAAGAAGAAAAATTTCGAGCACTAGTTATTAGATCAAAAAGATGATCAAGGGAAAGCGAAGAAGCAATGATAAAGAAAAGAGAAAGACTATTACACACTTCAATTGCCATGTAGAAGGAGAAAACATTAAAGGGTTATATAGAATGGTACATCATCCTCCCATGAAGAAGCTCGACAAAAGAATCATCATTGTTCGTATCTAATGGTGATTGATGATCTTGTTGTGAGTTCTAGTGATGATGACAAGTCAAGGGGGAGCATCAAGTTAAGATGAGAGTGGAAACGAGGTAAACTCTACCCATGAAAATAAATTATTTTGTGATATACCTAGTTTTAACTAATTCATTATCTAAAGCCAATAACAAGAACAAAGCTTATATATAGGAAATAATGGAAAATATTTAATCCAAAGATTGACACTTTCCCTTCTATTACTGTACATGAAAATTATAGGATCAAACAATATTAGAACTTGAGAATAAAAACTTGAAATCACAACTTAACCTTATAAAAGTTCGCCAATGACTCAAAATATTTGAACATGTCCTCAATTTTCAAGGCCCCTAGGTAAAATAATTAAATTTGAGCTCTTTTATAAAGAAAAAATTTATTTTTGGATAAAAATTGAGTCCTTCTCTATATAAATTTTTGAAGAATAATTTGTTGGCCCTGAGCAAGAGCCCCATTTTCCCTGGCTAGGATGGCTCTGATTGTACGGAGCCAAAGAGTTAAATCCAAAGAAACTATGTATATATAGATAGATAGGATCACAGAGAGTCGAATTTCATGACTTTGGACTTTTTATTAAAAAAATCAAAATTTAGTTCCATGAAAATTTTAAAAATTTAATCTATTGGACTATGATACAAAAGATTAGAATTCATCAATCTAGCGGCCCCTACCAGTCCGTCTCCAGACCATCGTAAGAGAGGTAAATCACAGTAGACCTTTGACCCTTGAGACTAGTAACTAGTGCATGGAGGGACGAATGATTTATTGAACTAGAACTATATATTTTGATGACTTATCGAGTTGATTGTGTCACTCGAGTGAAAGATTAATAGTGTATAGTGCCAATAATATTAACTAGTTTTCATGCTTACCGTGATTGATTACATAATATAATATCATAGTTTTGTGTTCAGGTATCATCATCGAGATGCATAATGGATGCAAAACATATTTCTTTGCATATTCTCGGCAACAAGTGATTTGATATTGTAAATTCAAGTGTAGGTAAAATTTACAACTTAATTATATTATCTCATTTAGAAGTTGTTTTTAGTTGGCATATAGGTATAGTATCTACGTCTTCGACTTGACTAATTCTGAGAACAAATTCAGTCCAATAAAATTTTTTCATCAATCATCAAAATAAATAAAAAAGTACTCATAATAGATAGTCCATCAACTCAACTTTCTAAGGTCAACACTTCACTTGGAGGAAAATTCTTACAAGGGTGTCGTAGAAATAGAGCTCTAATTGAAGATGTCTGATAAATTACATGAATACCCTACTACTACATCGTGGCCCTTGAGACACTTAGAAGCTATTCTTAATCCTAAGATGCTTATCATATGTATATGTCTTCCCATGCTTTGCTTGATTTTTATTTTGCTCTTCATGATCACATTTTATGCATGGGGAAAAATTCAAATGTTTTATATGAAAAATGAAATGCATGAATTTGTGAGATGACTAAAATAATCAATGTTTACTTGTTTTGTCAGTAGGCTTATTTTGATTAGAAATGATTTTAAGTCGATTGGAATCGGAATCACATGAATGATAAGCCTCCAATTTAATCTAGTTAAGTCAACTAACATAGAGTTATCTTACTAGATAAGTTTTGACTAGAGATAACTAGTAAATAAGGTTTCTATGGAATTGTCACATTAGCGGTCCTTCTATGATTGCTCTATGCTTTTAATAGGGAGGTAAATCGAAAAGTGCTCGTGCGATCAACTCCATCATCCTTGATTTGTCATTCCATTTGGAAGAAATTCTGCAAATATATCGTAACTGGAGATCAACTCGCAGATATCTAAGAGCTAAATTGAACATCCTACCACTGCACCGTAACTCTGAGATAGTAAATAAGGCTTCTATGATCTATGTTTCAATCAACTAGCAGACAAAATAATTGGTTGTATTATATCCAATGCTTTTACCCATAAAAGGTTTCCCCCGACAGGATGAAGCAGGGAGGAGTGGAGTATCAAGCTCGATCCAACTGAGACAATTCATAAATCCTCAGTCTTATTGAAGTGCTTCCCCCGATAGGATGAAGTAGGGAGGAGCGGAGTACCAAGCTTGATCCAACTGAGGCAATTCCTAAGTCCTTAAGTCTTTGGTCCTATAGAAGTGCAATATTCCCTCGACAGATTGAAGTGGGTAGGAGCAGAGTATCGAGCTCGATCAAACTGAGGCACTTCCTAAGTCCTCGATTTGACAGAAGTATATTCCCCTGGACATGTGAAGTGGGGAGGTCTCTGTCAAACTAAGATAGTTCATAAGCCCTTGGTCTAGTTGGAATGCATTGAAGATGTTTGATTTCCCCCAGACCTGTGGAACGCGGAGGACTTTACCTAGCCAAAGCAGTTCGTAAGCTCTTGGTTCGACTGAAGTGTGTCGAAGAAGTATGAATCCCCTAGACCTGTGAAGCGAGGAGGACTCTTTCTAGCTGAGGCAGTTCGTAAGTCCTTGGTCTGACTAGAGTGCATCTAAGAATTATGATTTCCTCGAACCTGTTAAACGGAGAGGACTCTGCCTAGCCGAAGCAATTTCTCAGCCCTTGGTTCAACTAGAATGAGTCGAAGAAGTATGATTCTCCCAGATCTATAAAGAGGAGAGGGCTCTGCCTAGTCAAGATAGTTTGTAAGCCCTCAGTCCGATCGACGTACGTTGAAGAAGTATGATTCCTCTGAACCTATGAAGTGGGGAAGACTTTGCACAGCCGAGACAATTCGTAAGCTCTCAATTCGGCTAGAGTGCGTTAAAGAAGTATGATTCCTCTGAACCTATGAAACAAGGAGGACTATGTCCAATCGAGTTGGTTCGTAAGCTCTCGATTTGATTGGAGCACTTCAAAGAAGTATGATTCACACAAACCTATGAAGCGAGGGAGGACTTTGTCCATTCGAAGTAGTTCGTAAGCTCTCTGTCCGACTAGAGTTTGTCGAAGAAGTATGATTCTTCGGACTTGTGAAGGCGGGATGACTCTGCTCAACTGAGGCAGTTTGTAAGTTCTTTGTCTGGATAGAGTGCGTCGAAGAAGTATGATTCCCCTAAACCTGTGAAACGAAGAAGATTCTGCCCATCCAAGGTAATTCATAAGTCTTTGATCCAGCTAGAGTGCATCAAAGAAGTATGATTCTTCCATACCTATGAAGTGGGGAGAACTCTCCCCAGTTGAGGCAGTTTGTAAGCCCTCAATCCAGCAAGAGTGCATCGAAAAAATATGATTCCCCTAGATCTATGAAGCAGGGAGAACTTTACCCAACTGAGGTAGTTCGTAAGCCCTCAGTCTGGTTTCGAAGAAGTATGATTCCCCTAGACCTGTGAAGTTGAGAGGACTTTGTCCAGCCAAGGCAGTTCGTAAGTCTTTGATCCGACTAGAGTGCATCAAAGAAGTATGATTCCCCTAGACCTGTGAAGTGGAGAGGACTCTCCCCAGTCGAGGTAATTCGTAAGTCCTTGGTCCGATTGGAGTGTGTCAAAGAAGTATGATTCTCCTAGAACTGTGAAGCGGGGATGACTCTGTCCAATTGAGACAGTTCGTAAGCCCTCAATCCGACTAGAGTGTGTCAAAGAAGTATGATTCCCTCAGACCTTTGAAGCAAGGAGGACTCTATCCAGGCAAGGCCATTCGTAAGCCCTTGATCTAGTTAGAGTGCATCGATGAAGTATGATTACCCTGGACCTATGAAGTGGGGAGGACTCTATCCAGCTAAGGTGGTTTGTAAGCCCTTGGCTCAGCTCAGATGCTTTCATATGAAGTATTGTTATAGAGTGAAGTGTGTTATTATGCTCAGTCAAGATAGTTCGTAAGCCCTTGTCCTGACTCAAATGTTTTCATATGAAGTGTTGTTATGGAGCAAAGTATTTTATTGTGTTCGACAAAGGCAGTTTATAAGCCCTTGACCCGAGTTTGATGCTTCAAGCGAAATGTTTTATTAGGCCTAACCGAAGCAATTCATAAGCCTTCGGTCCGACTCGGTGTGCTCTCTTATGAAGGGTTGTTATGAAGTAAAGTGTTTCATTATTCAAACCAGTGAAGAAATTTGTAAGCTCTCGGTCGGGTCGGGTGTTCTCTTATGAAGAAATGTTAGGGATTGAAGTATTTGCATCAACTCGTTTAAGGTAATTCGTAAGTCTTCAGTATGATCTGAGTACTTTTTTATGAAGTGTTGTGTGAAGCAAAGGGTGTTCACTCAATCTGGTTGAAGAAGTTCGTAAGCCCTCGGTGTATTTTCATATGGAGGTTATGGGATGAAGTATTTTTACCATCTCGACCGAGATAATTCGTAAGTCCTCGATCCGATCTGAGTACCTTGTTATGAAGTGTTGTGCGAAGCGAAGGGTGTTCACTCAATCTGGCCGAAGCAATTTGTAAGCTCTCGATCTGACTCATGTATTTTCATATGGAGGTTATACGGTGAAGTATTTTTATCAGCTCGATCGAGGCAGTTTGTAAGTCTTTGGTCCAATCTAAGTACCTTTTTATGAAGTGTTGTGTGAAGTGAAGGTGTTCACTCAATCCGGCTAAGGTAGTTCGTAAGCATTCAATCCAACTCGTGTATTTTCATATGGACCTTATAGGGTGAAGTATTTTTACTAGCTTGACCAAGACACTTTATAAGCTTGCGGCCCGATCTGGGCATCTTTTTGTGTTATTCGAGGCGAAGAGTGTTCACTCTTTATGAGGCAGTTCGTAAACTCTTGATCCAGCTAAAGTGAGAACTATATGAGAACGAATCCATTGATGTCAGACTTATTCGAATCATCTGACTCAGGCTTATTTGAATCATTGGACTATTTTTTTTGGGGGGGGGGGGGCTAATGATACTGCTGAAAATAGGTCCTCGACTATCTACTCGTAGACGTAGAGAATTAGGATAGTGGAGTAAAGAAAGGAGGCTCGTGGGACCCAGAAGGAGTGCAACCATTTGGGTTCCGTGAGATCGAGAGGAATCGAGAGTTTGGACACTCGGGAGATACTCGAGACCTCGGGTATTTGGGAATCTGGAGTCATAGAGAAGTTAGGAATTCAAAATGTGGGAGCTAAAAAGGCGGGAACTCGGAAGTCGATAACTCAAAAGTTGAGAGCTAAGAAGGCGGGAACTCAGAAGTTGGGAGCTAAGAAGTCGGGAGCTCGGATGTCTAGAATTTGAAAGTTGGGAGCTAAGAAGTCAGGAATTTGAAAGTCGGGAACTCTTAAGTCGGGAGTTCAGAAAGTTGATCATAAGAAGTCGGAAATCCAGAGACCACAAAGGAGATTCTTTCCAACAGATGCCACGACTGATCTCCTAACAACCCTGCCAAATGATAGCTCCGAGACACGTAACGTGCCAAGGGAAGATTCCCTGTAATGGTTGTCCCTTAACAACCTGTTAAAGGGTATAACTGGCAAACAAATCTCGATGGATGAGTGAAGCGTTGCTACTATATAAGGGTCGATCGAGATAAAGAAGAGCTTTCACTCAACATTTTTTTCTGTAGTTGTTACATTCCACTTTTTTCTTTCTCTTATCTGA
Organism: Wurfbainia villosa; assembly: GCA_025175895.1. Classification (NCBI taxonomy): domain Eukaryota; kingdom Viridiplantae; phylum Streptophyta; class Magnoliopsida; order Zingiberales; family Zingiberaceae; genus Wurfbainia; species Wurfbainia villosa. Next base: position 8,087,366 of record CM046007.1, read on the forward strand.
CTTAATCATTGGAAGGATGTCACCGGAGCATCGATGACGTCTAACTTGTGTTATAATGGACAGAAACTGACTGTGATGAGGCGAACCATCCTTGCAAATCAGCTCTTCTAGAGGACTCAATAACATGCACTACATCATTACCACATCAGTTGAACAAGAATAGACTACGGCGAGATGAATCATCCTTGTAAATTAGCCCTCCGAGAGGACTCAACAAAAGTGATTTATTTAAAATTATGAAACAAAAATATATAAAAACTCAATAACTTCTATATGAATTATAGAAAACATGTATTTGAATTAGATGAGTATTGGTTCATCAAGCACTTATAGTAATAGTAAAAAAAGTTAGAGAAGCTATAATATAATTAGATTAAAATTTTGAATAGGATGAATATTTTAAACATTATTTTTTTTAAGTGAATAAATTATATTCCGGATTAAAAATACTCCTATTATAAAACAAACGCCGATAGGAAATTGGTGATTCCCCAGACTAATCGAAAGAAATGAATAGAGACGGTGCATGCAAGTTGTTTCTCGAAGTAGAGCCCCCGGGAAAACCAAAACTCTTCGTTCTGCTCATCTCCATCCGAATCAACAACTCAATCGACCCTTCGCATCCTCCTCCATCGAGAACGAGCGACTCCTTTAGGCTACGTTTGGTAGGGCGTAATGTAATCCGAGTTGTAATGTAATCTAAGTTGTAATGGAATGCAATGTAATCTTGATTACATTACTATATTTGGATACAAATTATATGTAATCTTGGATTACAAAGGTCATTACATTCTTTTGTTTGGTGTCCATTACAAGGACGATAGGAATGGATCGACGACGATGACGTAGTCAACGACGACGATGACGGCGGCCAACTAGCGATCGACTGGTCAACTGTCGATCTCCTCAGAAAGTTATCACAGACAAAATGGTTGAAGACCCAGCTTGGCTATCAAAATCCAGGTGAATCTTTTCTGACCGTCTTAGAATGGGAATGCCTTCTTCAGGTTGTCAGCGGAATTTCAGTAATAGATGAGGCAATGTATGGCGGTAGAATCAGATCATATCAGGCAGAGCTAAAGAAAGTTGGAGTAGCAGTAACCGTAGATGACTTCTCAAAAGCTATTGCTTCTCGGTTGAATCTCCTTTTAGAGGGAAGATTGATCACAAACAAAAATGTGCTTGCACTGTTATCATGTTATAGGCAGTTTGTAAAAAAGGAAATTACATTGACACATGATCTCTTACTTTTCTCCCTTGGGAAGGAATGGTTGCATACTAAACTTGGATTCAGATCTCCAAAAGCTTCAATCCTATTCAGTCCAGAGTGGGCATCTATCTCAGCTATATCAAATCTTCCATTTATTGATGGTAATTCTGAATTCTATGGTTACTCCAATGAGATCTATGGTTTCACAAATGAGCTCCGGGCATTTGGTGTTGTAGTTGAACTCAAATTGGGAGCTAAATTTGTCATAGATAATATCAACCTTCCCAGAGATCCTTCTGTCGTTAATCCTGTTAGCATTATATCCTTGTTACAGTGCATTCGCAATCTGAAGGAAAACACAGAATCTCTTCCAATGGAGTTCAAGAAAAAGATGAAAAGTAGATGGATAAAAACAGTTCTTGGCTACCGATCTCCAGAAGAAAGCATTCTCTTTGATCCCAAGTGGAGTTTGCAAAGGAAAGACGGTCCCTTCATTGATGATATCTTCTATGGATCTGAGCTTGCATCTTATATAAGTGAGCTTAAAGAAATTGGTGTGTCTGTGGATGCCACGGAAGCATGCCAGTTACTGTCATATCATATTACTTGTCACTCTGATATCACTACAATCTCGAGAGTGTACCTGTTCTTGAATGAACATAAATGGGAGGCTGATGATGCTGCTGCAGAGTGGATTTGGATCCCAAGTGGTGGTGGAAAATGGGTGAGCTCCAACAGCTGCATACTACATGATAAGCTTGACCTGTTTGGTTCCCAACTCTTCGTTTTGGATAAATACTATGACACAAAGCTTCTTCAATTCTTTTCAAGGGTTTTTGCGGTTCGGCTTGGTCCATGCGTCGATGACTACTGCAAGCTCTGGTCCTCGTGGGAAGTTTCAGCTCACCCTCTTACTGTGCAGCAATGCTCCGCTTTCTGGGTCTTCATGGCTAAGCAGTGGAATAGAAACACACAGAAACTCTTGTTGGGAAGCATATCACAATTACCAGTTCAAAGCAACGATGACGTCATTCTCTCCAACAAACAGGATGTATTCATCCCCGATGATCTCTTGCTGAAGGAACTGTTTGACAAGGTTTCTGGATCAATCTTTGTATGGTATCCTCCAGTTACCGCTCCTGCACTTTCTAGAGCAAATATGAACAAGATATATAGCAGCATTGGTGTTCAATCTATTTCTGAGGCTGTAGAAAAGGATGAGCCTTTCAGGACTTCTGGTGCTAGTGTTAGGAATGTGGATCCGAGATCTTTGGTATTAAACAATGGATTGCTGAGCATTGTGCTTGCTTTTCTTTCCGATACTTCTCTCGATATAATTGCTACTGAAAGGCATCGGCTTGTCAAATATTTGCTCGATTTAGAAGTCTTGGAAATTGATGAGCCTGTTGCAGTTAGCTATAAGTTAAAACTATCCTCTGGAACAATTTTAGATTCGAAAGCTACCAGAATGTTCCGTTGGGAGAAGGATAATGCGAAGTTTTTCTTACAAAGAGATGAAGGTGGAACAAAGCGAAAGAGGCACGACATTGAATATGCAACAAATTTTGCAGATGTGATAGCAAACGGCTTATTGTCTGAAATGCCTGACCAGATTGCTTCACTTGCAGAGCTCATTAGGCTTGGTTGCTTGTTAGATTTTGAGGAAGATGCAATCGACTTCTTATTGAAGACTAAGAATCTCCAGTTGTTTCCTGAAGACGAAGATTTTCTATCATCTATGTCGTCCACGAAGGTTCGATTTACTGTTCTTGTTTTGAGCTTGTAAAGTGTTCTCATGAGTTTCAAACTCTCTTATATACTCATTCTTAATATATATACTCGATCTTATTTTCTGCAGAATGTGAAAAAGACTGAAACTGGAGAAATTGCCACAGTCGACTGCTAATTAATACTCAACTTCCCTGCTATTTGGAATCCTTATGTTAGGTGGTTTTTTGCTTTCGACATCCTTCTGGAGGCTTGTTTTTTGAATTTTCTTAAGTTGCTTGGGTGTCATGCAGTAGTAGTTAATGGCAATTAATGTGAAGTTTAACAGTTCGTTTGAAGTTTTTTAACTTTAGGATGCTTATCATCACTATTTTATGATCTTCTACTTGGGAGAACTTTGCTTGGATTTTGGTTATCTAATTGCTTCTTCCTTGAGCCTGTCTTTATTTTGGATGTTATGTTGGATTGGATTTGTATCTAGTTTGGGTTTCCTCGTGCCTATGAGCACACTATAGTAGTTTGGTCGTAACTATATATGTTCAAGGCTTTCTACTGCTTGGATAAGATTGAAGGCAGAACTATTTTAGTATTTTTGTTTATGCATCCATCTTACAATTAAGATGCATACAAATTATAAATCTTGTAGATGCTTGTGTTGGGTCCAACTCGTAAGCTTTAGAAATCTTATGGATGTTTGTCATGGTTTTATTTTTCGATGTTTTATTCTTATTTTTGAGCTCTCTCTATTGTCTCTTGTGAATCGATGGTCCAATGAGTTTAATAGAGTGACATATTACATGAACCTTAAATAATGCAATATGATTATAATATTTGGACCGCGTATGTATCTCTTATTAGCAATACGCTTTTTGTTTTTTTATCATTTTCTTTGGCATAAACCATGTTATTGCACTTTGGCTATCCCATTGTTTAAATGTCACAAACACATCTTGGACTAATATTTCATTTCAAAATGGTCAATCTATATTGAGTTCATCAGTATTTGATGAAGTCAATTTTGACCGAGTTTGATCTAAAGCCTTATTTTGATATATATTCGAATGATACTTAATTGAGGACCCAAAACTTCAATGGATGATAATGTAGAGACTATCAATTCATAGAGGAATTAATGAATATTTAAAGACTAAATTTTAAAGAAATTCAAGAGTTATCGTCGCCTTGCAATGTGGATTTTTGATGGAAGAGTTGAAGGAGGTCGCTCATGTAACTAAGAGAGTCGGATAAGCTCTTTTGTCGAATAGTTACGTGAAGAATTTAAATTGAACCAAAGAGAGTGCAAGAAATGTGTAGCATTTGTTACTCATACGGAAATCGTTAAGGAGGATTCGTCTGCAACTTCTTCATTGATGCGGTCGTAGACGGATTTTCTAGCTTCCTTTCGACGCCGGAGAGCATGCAGGAAGCTTGGGGGTTCTCTTCGACCGCAACAATAATAAAAGATGAAGAAGAAAAACACACGCAACACAAGCAAAAAGCAGAGACACAAGATTTAACGTGGTTCGGAATGAGGATTCCTACTCCACAGGAGTGAGCTCTCCCACGAGCTATGGTATAAAAGCACTTTCACTATGAACTTCCTCCTTCGCGGAAAAAGCTTTTGGAGGCAGAGGAAAAACCTCTTACAATTAGCTTAATATACAAAGATAGAAAGGATGGAGCTCACTACTCTCCTTGTCTCCTTTCCCCGGCGATGTCGTTGCTCTCCCCTTCAAGTGTGCCTTTGTCTCTCCTGTTTGGAAGTTGTGGATCCTCTTCCTCTTACCTTTTCTCTGCTTTTTATCCTCCTCCCCTTCTTCTGGCCAGCTATTGCATAAAGAACCTTCTCCATCGTACATGTGACCACCTTGTTTATCTGGAGAATCATTCTGTTACAGAAATGGAGAGTGAAGACTCCTCCGAATATTATGTGGGGTCCTAATTTATTGTGTAACAAACTTCTCATCCACATTTTGAGAAATATTCTAGCTCATCCTTTTCACCCACTTGCCTTCCGTAAAGCTAGCCTAAACCTACTTCTTAAATGTAGCATATCTCTTAGATTTTTTTCTAATAACCCGGACCAACTTCTATCCTTCCCGTACCGAACCAATCCTCAAGCCCGTTCTACCGAGCCGATTCCTATTCTTTCCATACCGAACCAATCTCCGAATTCGCTCGGCCGTGCCAATCCCCTTGAACCGTCCCCTCGAGCCATTTTCCCCAGACTTATGCGCCCGAATCGGTTTTTTCAGACCCCCTCCGCCGAACCAACTATTTGGTTCGGACAATGTCCTACGCATGGGTCTTTTCATTTTACTTATGGGAAAAGGTAGCAGCAGTATCATTAGTCAACCCCTAAAAATAATCAAACGAAGTAATGAGCTTGACTTTCTAAGTATAATGTTTCTAATTCACCCTTTCCTTACCAATTTAAATTTACCTTTTCCCATTGTCTTACCTCATATGCTTGAAGCGGCTTACTGGGCCCATGGGCCCCGCTTTTCTTTTTATATCAGGTAATCGAAAAGTCACAAAACCCTATATAAATCTCCATCTTCCCCTTTTATGAACAACTTAACGTGCTCAACGATCCGGTCTTTTCCCCTCCCCCTTCTAGCGATTTTCTTCGACGGTTGTCAGGTGCCCTAGCCCCTTCTCTTGCAAGCATTCCCTTTTCAATCTCCAAGTAAGTGTTCCTCCTCCTTCCGCACCTATGGTTCCAAAGACCTTGTCCCCACACCCTTGGAATGAACACACTATCACCCAACTAAATAGCAAGCACTATTTCTTCGATCGTAGGAACCAATTTATAGACTCTTCCGTGTCTTGTCGTTTCAACACTACCTCTTACCGACCGCATCGTCCTCCACCAGGCCTAACTTGCTTCTTTGTAGAACAACTGCTCAATGGTTTATATTTGCCCGTGCCCCCTTCATATCTAGAAATCTTAGACATCTATAAATTTCCCATCAATCAATTCACTCTCAATTCCTTCCGCATATTATCGGGGGTCATCATAGTATTTCGACACTTAGGTCTTCCTTTGTCTCCACAACTATTTCATTGCTTCTTCCAATTGAAATCTTCTAAGGAGAGCCTCTTCTATCTTTCTAGCCGCTCGGATTGCCAATTTTTAGTGAACATGCCTTCTTCCCATAAGGGATGGGAGGCACTCTATTTTGTTGCTCAACTGCCGACACCCCTTCCATATTCGGATACCTGGAAACTAGATCTTCCGGAGTTACCCTCCTTCCGTAAAATTAGGACTCAATGTCCCTTTCCAGAGGTCTATAGAGTGCTAAGAGAATATTACTATAGCTCGGACCATCTGATGAAACCTCTCCTCTTTAGTCGCCATGGGTTGTCCCCTTTTCCATTAACTGGCCCGGACGCCATAGGTAGGATGTTGTTTAGACTTTGGTGCAACTAACTTTCATGGCCAGCCTATTTTCTAACAATAGACTTTGTAGATAATCTAATACAGGATGCCATCTTGAAAGATGAGGAGATTGCAGCAGCCAAGAAGAAGACTTTCAAGAAGCGAAGCAAAGGCAAATCTGCAGCAGCTCCCTCTATACCTCGGAAGAAGTTGCGCCCTTCCAAGGAAGGCGTCCCCAGCTCTTCTTCAATTCTTATATCTTCTTCCTCACATTCTTCTCCCCTACCTTCCCCCTCAAAGCTAAATAGGCACCAACGCCTAGTTATCTACGAACCTAGGGTGGAGGAGACTACGTTAGTTATCCCACCTTCTTCCCCTCAAAGGGAATTTTCTCCTTCTCCTCCCGTTTCGTCTCCCATTCAACCCGACCCACAAATTGATTCTCCAACTGATTCTTTTCCTGTAAATACTCCCACTGACATGCCCTCTTCTCCCGTTTCATCTCGGGTTATGGATCCCTCCCCCTCTTTGGTGGGAGGGGATCTTCCCCCTCCAAACCCTCCACTGACAACTCTGGGGGCCTCCCTCAAAATTCGTCATATGGGAGAAGTGAAATTCTTCAACAAGTCTGGTGTACAAGACCCCTACAATCGCATGGGCAAACTTTTGGCCGAGGTAAGCTTCTTCCTTCTTTATCTTTTAGTATATGTGTATCAATGCTTATTCTCGTAACATCTGCCCTTTTCAGCTATCGTCCACCTATAATGAGACGCCGCCTCATCTGGTGAATTACCAGTCCAATGTGGAGGCCCGTCATTTTGCCTCCCTGGCCCAACAAAAGAAACTTACGCACCAGTTAAAGGAGGGTAAGCAGAGGGAGGCCACTCTGATCGCCCAGTGTGAAGATTCGATGACCCAACTGGTACTGGCTCAGAGTGAAAAAGAGGATCTCCAAAGAAAGAATGAGGATCTTCACTACCAGCTGTTTTTACAATTCAGCCAACTCCAGCAAGTTGACCTCCTCGCCCATGAACTGGATGGATACAAAAGGCAACTTGCAGAGGCATATATTCAGGCTACTGACTCCTCGGAAACTATTCTCCAACTTCAGCAAGAGCGTCAAACTTGGGAAGCTACTTAGAAGTCTTGCCTGGAGAAGTGTAAAAATCTCTCCTCAATTGCAGCTACCCTTCCTGAAATACTAACCTCGGTGGCCCAGCAACAGTAAGAACTCCGGAAGGAATATACTATGGCCCTATCTTCCCTGAGCCATCAGGCGGTGACGGCGGCACAAGAGAGGGACGCGCTGGCCGCCCAATTAGCCGCATGCCAAGCCCAGTTGAAGGAGCAAGAGGCGGACTTGAAGATGCGGTATGTACAAAAGGGCATGGAATTGTTTAAACTAGGCTTCGACGGGTCCTCCTCCTTAAATGTTGCATAAGGCTACCCTCCTTCAGGCACTGATACGAGCTACTTAGATCCTAAAGTAGCTCTTGCTAAATGCCCTCCTGAACTTTTTGAACTGTAATTTATCATACCTTTTTTATTGTATTACCTGATTTCCCATTATTAAAGACTGCTTGAGATTGCACTGTCTCGTATTGCTTTTATGTATGCGTTAGCATGGATTAGAAATTTCAAGGATATTTCTGGGCTCTTCTTTCAGGAATTACTATCTATTCTCTGTCTTCCATAGTGTCAGTCGACTGGTAAAATTTTCCGCTCGGAAATCCGCTCGAGCCATCCTGGGCTTTATCTTCCTCTTGCCAGAACCGATTCTTGGCTCGGCAGAAATTAAACCATTTTGCCACTTTGTCTTCTCGAGATAATTGGCCACTTCGAAACTAATGTCTTGACAGTTTCCCATGCTGACGTTATTATTCTGTTCACCCTTTTATCTTCTCTCCCTTCCCAAGGACAAATGTGATTCTCCCTCTTTCGATTATAAATTGTCACTGCGAACGTCCTCTGCCTTCTATCCTACCTCCATGGCTTCTACGGAACACCCCATTGATATATCTTCGGATTCTGATTCTTTCGAGTTATGCGATCTGGCTACAGAAACTGTCGAAGAATCCGCCACACAGTCCACCACAACCTCGACCTACCAGCCTCTTCCTCCTCCCTCATCAACTGACGCTCTAACTCCCAATGGTCCTTCCGAGCCCCTTTTCCTTCTTTCTGCAACCGAGTTTGGAACCCCCCCCCCCCCAATGTCCTGGGAATATACAGTAGGGGATCCTCGACCCCCGTTGAACTCCCTCCTCTTATGGCGGCCCTAGCTTTCCTTCTAGTCCCTCCAGCTGAGATTCCTCCGCCCTCCTACGCTGGAGCTCCACCCGATGTACCTCCGACTCAAGGCGACCTCTACAGAGTCATTTTGGTGCCTCCCCCTCCAGAGGAGTCATCTGCCAGCTCCCCTATTAATAATAGCAATAAAAAAAGCTGTATAATTAGTAGCTTAATCAATATAACTACTGCCGGGTATGCTAATAAAAAGAAAAGGATACTGGCACTTGTTTTTGTCATTTTCTTGTAAATTTCAAACTATTCTAATTAGAAATGACAGCAACCTCATATGAACAGACTTCACCCTTACTGCTTTCGTGGAACTCAAACCATCCCTCCAGAATTACTGCATTCAACAACTCCCAACTACTGTCTTTACGCCTTCCCTTCTTTATTTGCATTTATTACTTCTACTTCTCATGAGGGCCAATGAATATCCTTCTTCTACATCTATAAAAACCCCCAAACCTCCATTTGATTGGCATCCATTTCTTCCTCTTCCTCCTTGCGCCATGGAACCTGTATCCGAACAGGATAGCAGCTCTCCTCCTCTGGAGGGGCAGACTGAAGAGCAACACTATATTGCAGATTTGGAAGAGCAAGTTCTGGATCTACAGTGGCGCTTGCGGGTGGCTTCCACCAATAATTACTCTCTGCGTCAGCAACTGGCAGTGTCCCAGAAAAACTTATCCAATCACATATTCATACAGCAGTCCTACCTTCGGCAGTTGCTACGTCAACTCCAGCCACTCAAAGAAGCTCCTTCAGTGCCTCCTCAGAAAGAACTGTAATCTATTGGTGCAATCGGTCCAGGTCACGATTGACCAAGATTCGAGTTTGACTCGAGAGATGTTTTGATGTTCAACAAAAATATATGGCAATGAAATTGTCATAGGAAAGTCCAAGTCATGGGTACTTGACATGAAAAGTCCAAGTGGGACACTTGGCATTTGAGAAAGTCCAAGTCTTGAGTACTTGACATGTAAAGTCCAAGCATGGGTCTTGGCATGGAAAGTCCAACATGGGTTGGCAAGGGAAAGTCCAAGCTTGAGTCTTGGCATTTGAGAAGTCCAAGGGGTTTGATATTGGCGGCGAAAAGTCCAAGCGGGAGTCTTGGCAGCATAAGTCCAATGGTTGACGGCGTAAAGTCCAAGCGGAGTCTTGGCGGCGTAAGTTTAATGTGCCTTGGCGGTGTAGACACTGTTAGCATGACATAGCCGATGGAAACATCGGAAGGCTAGTGCGATGGATAAACAAGTCATGGATGACTTGGAGGGATCCGAGAGGCGTGAGGCTGATGGACGTGGCTAGAAGGTTTAGGTCTAGGCTAAGGGTGGTCTAGCAAGTATGGGGGCACCATACTTGGGTTAAACCTCATGGTTGAGGTTAAAACCTCATGTTTGAGGTGTTCCATTCGACTGGTACCATATGACAGTCGACTGGCATGAGTCAACTAGGATTTGACTGCGGGAATTGCCCTAGCAGTCGACCGCCATAGGTGGGTAGCCGACTGATTGGTCGAGCAGTCGACTGATCGTGTGATCAGTCGACTGATGCTCGAGTTTTAGGGCACATAATGGAGTCTCACTCGACCACTGCGGTCAGTAGTCGAGTGATGGCTTGAACAGTCAACTGATGGTAATGATCAGTCGACTGATGTCCTAGCTGTTGGATTTTTTCAGCGTGGATTACACCGTTGTCTCACAGCAACAGTGTGATCCGTCGACTGATGGTCCCGATCAGTCAACTGATCGACTTTTTCCAGCCCAAGTAGAAGATATAAATGGAGCTCGTGGAGGAGAAAAAGTCAACCGGTTCTTGAGGGCATTTGGGGCGATTTGCTGCTGCAAATCAGGGTCTCTAAGTTGATTTCAAGCAACCAAGCGATCAAACATTCAAAGAGCAATCGTAAAGTAGTTTTCTTTACTTGCATTGTATTTCATTATTGTAATTGCTTGTATCCATTTCTTATTGTTGTAAGAGGTTTCTCCGCCTCCGACTTGTGTCGAGAAGGAGTATTTGCGATTAGTTGTTGCGTGTGCATCACTAGAGCTCTTTAGAGCTCGATCCATGGAGTAAGAACCTTGAGGTTCCGAACCACGTTATATTCTTGTGTTCTTGTGTGATTGTTTATTTCGTTATCGTTATTATTATCTATATTCTGCTGCGCTAACGAAGTTTATAGATAAACACGCGAAAGAATTCCATCACGCACAAGCTCGACACTATTCACCCCCCTCTAGCGGTCTCAAATCTCTTACAATTGGTATCAGAGCCCGGGGCTCTTCTACGGACTAACCGCCGGGAGCTAAAGAAGCTAGAGGGAAGATGGAATTCCAAGACAAGCTTGGATGGGACATCAACACTCCACCACCATACGACCGAGAAGATTTTCCGACGTGGAGAGCAAGAATGGAGACATTCTTGATGATGGATATAGAGGATTGGTTCATCCTCGTGGAAGGCTTTGAACCCCCTAGGGATAAGAAGGGAGAATTTCTAAAGTTGAAGAAATGGACCCAAGAGCAACGACAAAAATTCAATACCGAAGCCAAGGTAATAAAACTTTTAGAAGATTTGATACCTAATGATGTTTTTTCTAGGCTAGGAGATTACATGGATGCCAAGGAGCTATGGAGCAAGTTGGCAAGATTCCATGAGGAGCTCAAAGAACAAGAATCTTCATCGGCTCAAGAAGAGGAAGGAGCCGAGGAAGAATCATCATCATCATCCTCACAAGGAAGTGAGGACTTGGAGGTTGAGAGACCATCAACATCCAAGGAGGAAGAGGAAGTAGAATTGGAGGAGACCTCCACCTCTAGGATTGAGGGGGAGGAGATTAGATCACTGGAGCAACACCAAGAAGAAACTTCAACATCCGATCAAGATGAAGAAGCTCAAAATCCGATTCCGGCTTCCATTGACTTAGGTAACTCAAACATATGTGTTAATAATAAAATGCATATAATATGTTTTGAGTGTAGGGAAACCGGACACTATAAGAGCAAGTGCCCAAAGAGAGTAAGGAAAGCTCCTCCGACACCAAAATCTCAAGAAAAATCAAAAGATGTCGGTGCCCAAAGTCAAAAGAGCAAGAAGCATGTCATATGTTTCAAGTGCAATTCAAAAGGACATTACCGGAGTCAATGCCCAAGGGGCAAGAAGAAAGGGCAAGAAGGAGCAACACAAGTAGGGGGAGCCACTAAGGCAAACCCTAAGGTATATCATTTTAATAATGCTCTTTCTAATTTAAATAATAAGCAAGCTAGGAATTTTAATTCTCTTGCAATTCATCATGAAAATCATACTAGAGATAAATATTTGTGTTTAGGTGTTAAAAGTGTCCATTTTGGTAATAAGGAGAAATTTGGGACTAATGTCCCTAAAAATATTTTACCTAGGGAATCTATCAAGAAAATAGGAGAACACCTAGGTCTTAATCTCAAATGGACTAGGCATATGCCTAGAAAGAACCAAGCCCAAGGATTAAATCAAAATTCTAAAATAGGGCAATTAGAATTAGAAAACCAAGCCTTGAGATCAAGGCTTGAGAAATTAGAAAAGACCCTAAATAAGATACAAAATCAATTTCAAGGGTATAATGGTCAAAGTCAAGGGTCAAGATCTCAAAGTCAACATCTAGGATCTAAAAGACAAAAGTCAACCAAGGGCAAGAAAGGTTTAGGTCACAAACCTAAGCCTAAGGTGACTTATCATAGTGTTCCATTTGATTATAAAACACAAACTAGGTCTAGGAAGACCAAGGTCAATAGGGAAGTCATCCCTAGAGTTGACCAAGGTATGTGCCTAGTGGCTAAGGTTTCAAAGAAACCTAGGATGATCACTAAGAAGGTTACTAGGGAGGCAATCCCTAAGGTTAACCATGGCAAGGTCCAAATGACCAAGGCTACTAAGCCTAGGAGGGTCATTAGAAAAGTATCTAGGGAGGTTATCCCTAAGGAATACCTAATTAACCCTAGGAGCTCAAATAGGTTTTGGGTTCCTAAGAGCATGATTGATTCACGCTAGATGGGTTTGGGTGTGCCAACCTTGATTGGATGGGTAGTTAACTCAACTATGACAAAGGTGACACTTCAGGTGATTTTCAAGGTTATGGGTACCTTGGAAATAACTTTGATATTATGATCCTAAAATATTTTTGGATGTGCCAATATACCTTGAAGATTATGAAAAATCAATTAAATTGGCACAATTTAGGATTAGAGGTCATAGGGTGTCATTTTGGGCTTTTAGCACACTAGGGAGAAAAGTAATAATATGACAAAATATATTTAATTATATCAAATGACAACTAATATTAAAATTTAGGTATTATTATACCTATACCTTTTACTTGTCATACCTTGTTTGTCATATAACATGCCATGACATCATGTTTATTTTTATCATTTATATGTCATGATCATGTGTGAGATTAAGGATTAAATGTCATGTGTTTTTAGATTATATCATATGTCATGACATCATGATCATTGGTCATGCTTAATTATCGCTATCATTATGCCATGATCATTTCATGCATTTAAATTGATTAAAATTGATTTAAGGACTTTGACATGACTTGGAGTCTCATTTATAAAGGAATCAAGTAGGGTTGTCTTAGAAAAATGCACGAAACCCTAGATTAGGGAGAACAAAACCCACATCTCACATTATATTGATATGTATGTGTATTTATACACCCTAGATATATGTGAGATGCTAGGATATGAGTTAAGTTCAAGATGCATAGTTGTTGCATCTAGATGAACCAAAACTCATCTTATATGATTGGTGGATCATTGGGAAAGCTTGTGTACAAGTCATGTACATTGAGCCCAAGGAATATGATCCAAAATAAAGTTTTGAAAATATTTTAAAATTATTTTAGAAAACCTTGGTGAAGTCTATCTTTTGATAGCAATCACCATTGATGAAGTTGATACAAAGTGAGCCAAAACTTAGAAGTTTTTCTTCACTTTTGATTTTTGTATCAATTTCACTATTTTATGGGTAAAATATTTTTCTATTATTTTTCACCCATTGTATGTGTCATAAGTATTATACGTACGAATTTTCGTGATTTTTTGATATACGTATAATTATTTATGATTTTTCAAAATTCATTTCTGATAATTGAAATTCTGATATTTCAGTTATCAGTCGACTGCTATTGGTGGCAGTCGACTGATGAGGGTGGCAGTCGACTGGTAGCTGAGAGAGTCGACTGCCAATGCTGATTTCGGAAAAACAAGATTTGTTTAGCCCGTGTTCAGCTACGGTAAAGGTCCCTAACCACTTCTAATCCTACGATATGCTTTGAGAAGCATTATGAAGGGTGAAAATCTATTGGATATGGTTTAGGAGAGGTGTTAGGATTATGTATCAAATTTAAGGTGTGGAGAGTTCGTGTTTGAACTTTAAACTTTATTTTTGATGGTTTAGAGTTCCTATTGGCTTAGGGACTTCCCAAGGACATTGTTGGTGCAATGGTCAAGGGGGAGCAAGCCTTTAGGGGGAGGTTTCCATCATGGGATGATGGATGGTATTGTTCCTCATGAGGAGGAAAATGGGATTTTGAGATACCTAATTTGGAAATTGGGAGAGTGCATAGGATTGCCTCTCTTGAGTGATATGGGACTTATTGTTAGTACAATCGGCCTAAGTCACAATTGACCGGACTTGAGTTTGACTCAAGTGATGTTTTGATGTTTGACAAAGTAAGTTGACATTGATGTTTGACATTCATGTCTATTGATATTTTGGGGAGATTATTTATACAATCAACCTGGGTTAGGTTTAACCGGACTCGAGTTTGACTCGAGGGAGACTTTGATGGTTGACTGGAAGTTGACCATGTCATGGAAAGTCCAAGTCTTGAGTACTTGGTAATGTAAAGTCCAAGCATGGGTCTTGGCAAGGTAAAGTCCAAGTCTTGAGTACTTGGCATGGAAAGTCCAACATGGGTTGGCAAGGGAAAGTCCAAGCTTGAGTCTTGGCATTTGAGAAGTCCAAGGGGAATATTGGCGGCGTAAAGTCCAAGGGTGAAGTCTTGGCAGCATAAGTCCAATGGTTGACAGCGTAAAGTCCAAGCGGAGTCTTGGCAGCGTAAGTCCAATGTGCCTTGGCGGTGTAGACACCATTAGCATGACATAGCCGATGGAAGCACCTGATGGCTAGCGCAATGGATGAACAAGTCATGGATGACTTGGAGGGATCCGATAGGCGTGAGGCTGATGGAGGTGGCTAGAAGGCTTAGGTCTAGGCTAAGGGTGGTCTAACAAGTATGGGGACACCATACTTGGGTTAAAACCTCATGTTTGAGGTTGGCAGTCGACTGGCATTATGGCCGGTTCGACTGTCGTGAGTCAACTAGAGTTCGACTGTCGTTCTAGAGCTAAAATTGCTCTGGCAGTCGACTGCTCATTGGATTAGTCGACTGCCAAGGGACGGCAGTTGACTGCTATTTTAGTCGCGAGCACAGAATGCTCCGTAGCCGACTGGGCAGTCGACTATGGGGCTGGCAATCGACTGCCAATGTTGTCAGTCGACTGATGAGAGTCCCGTTGGAACTTTTTGTTGGTGCAATCGACCCACGTCATGATTGACCAGACTCGGGTTTGACTCGAGTGATGTTTTGATGTTTGACAAAGTGAGTTGACATTGATGTCTATTAATGTTTTTGGGAGATTGTTTGTACAATCGACCCGGGTTATGATTAATCGAACTCAAGTTTGACTCGAGGGAGACTTTGATGGTTGACTAGGGTTGACCATGTGATTATGAGAAAGTCCAAGCATAGGTCTTGTCCAGGTAAAGTCCAAGTCATGGGTACTTGGCATGGAAAGTCCAAGCATGGGTCTTGGCATGGAAAGTCCAACATGGGTTGGAAAGGGAAAGTCCAAGCTTGAGTCTTGGCATTTGAGAAGTCCAAGGGGTTTGATATTGGCGGTGTAAAGTTCAAGCAGGAGTCTTGGCAGCATAAGTCCAATGGTTGGCGGCGTAAAGTCCAAGTGGAGTCTTGGCGGTCTAATGTGCCTTAGCGGTGTAGACACCATTAGTATGACATAGCCGATGGAAGCACCTGAAGGCTAGCGCGATGGATGAACAAGTCATGGATGACTTGGAGGGATCCGAGAGGCGTGAGGCTGATGGTGTTGGGATGTATACTGAAAAGTTTATCTTTTGTATGAACACCTTTATTTTGAAATAAGAATCACATGATCATTGTTTGCATATTTTTATAGTTATGCATATTGTCTAATACATTACATTGTAGATGACATGGTGTGTGGTGTCACACGGGAGATCATGTTATCGGCTCCTTGTAAAGTATAAGAAAAGGCTCACAACCAAGATGATTTAGGACAAACCATCGGAATGGTTGTAGTGTGATTTGGTATTGGTTTGTCTTGACCATAGAATCACACTAGTGCACTTTGTGTGTATTGAGCATGACCGACTTAGAGGTGATTCAATTTATTGCTGACTACATAATCGAATCGGACCTCGGATATTATTTAGTACATGCTCTTAATCCCGATATAATAACGGGCACATATACTTAGTATTCATCTATTTGATTTACCAATGGGCGAGATTTATAGATTAAATCAATAGGCTCGGTAAGTTGGGAGATGAAATTATTTATATGGTGTGTCGTTGATTATAGGAGGAAACTGTGTCCTATATATTAGGATGATGATGTCCCCTTGAGGAGCTCATAAGGTTCATCATGTAAACCCTGCAGGTGGACTTGGTCCGGCATGATGAAAAGGTTGAGTGGTACTACTCATGGAGTTAGATGTTGATTAATTAATGGTCAGTAAATTAATTAATCGACAGACATTCGAGATCTTAAACACGGGGAGAAAATGTACAAATAATATATGGAGCCCATATTATCATATGGGGATTGGTGAGGTAGATCGATGATGATCCTTTAGTGGATTGAATTATCATTAGTGGATCGGACTTTATGTGGGCTTGATCCATGGGTGGCCAAGATCCAACTCCTCCTCATGGTCCCTATTGTAGCCTATTAACACCTCATGAAGCTTAGATCCAATGGATAGAAACAAAACTCTAGATCCAAAGGTAGAGATTAAATCTCTAAGATCCGACGGTTGAGATTAAATCTCTAGATCCGACGGTTGAGATTAAATCCCTAGAACCAATGGTGGAGATTAAACCAAGCCTTATCCCTAACTCTATAAAAGGGTGGACTAGGGGTGGGCGGCAAAAAGAGAGAATAGAGGAAAGGGGGCTAGGGTTTTGGGCGGCAAGAGCAAGGGAGGATTAGGGTTTTGGGTGGCCACAATTAAGGAAAGATGTTCTTATTCTTCTTCTTCCTTTGGTGGTCGGCACCTTTCTCCCATGATCTCTCCTTGGCTTGGCCAGCGCCCAAGCTTCTCCCTTTCATCTATGGCTTATGATGGATGGCATTAGGGTTGACGAGGCTAGTATTTGATTTTTTGTAAATTAGATACGACATTGTTTAGCCACTCTTTATTTTATTTTACTTTCGATCTAGATTTCATGTACACTCCCTCGTGGAGTATAGGATCGATGGATGTAAATTAAAATAGGTTTTAGTCTCGGCTCGGATCTCCGGATGGCTCGTACATGGTGTAGGAGGAGCGGACGAGATGGCGATGCGACGGAAGACATATTGAAGACAAAAGCCATAATAGTTGGAAAATTTTTATTTTTCATATTTATTACTTTTTGTTTGATATGCATGTCGTAGGCTGGAAAATTCCTCAATTTCAAATTACTAAGTGGGAGAGGGATATTTTATAAATTCCCATGGCCTCCATTACGATTTGACATGTGATGCAAACAAACATGCGCGTCGGCTCTGAGTGCCCTCCTACCCATCGGATGAGTTTGTTTACAGATCACAAGGTCAAATATGGTTATAGGCAATTATCAAGGAGCGTGTGTACTTCCCCATCGTAAGGCATATAACCCGAGATAATTACCCTGGTACCAAGTAATGGTGAACACTTAGATACAAATATAAGTATCCTCTCCATCGGAGTCACTGCTTTTATTTGTAGGGCCAAAGAGAAACCAACTATTAATTTTACTTGTCATAAAGTTAGGTTGACAAGATAGTAAAATTAATGGGTAAAACCTCCTCTTACAAATGTAGAATTCATATACGTCCACACTATCGTGGAATACGATATTCTCGGTGTTTTGAGGTGTTGGTTGATTTTAAAATTTTATTGTTTGAGGAATCAATAATTTTTTAAAATCCAAAGTAATGATCTATGTGATTCTTAGGATTTTCAAAATGACTTTCAGTCCACTTGTTATGATACTAAAGGAAAATAAGTTTACTGTACCCGAATGATGTTGATTGGAAAAGAATCTAGATATTGTTTTAACTGCTGAGGAGTACAAATATATACTCTTCGAAGAGTGTCCTCCTAAGCCTGCGAATGAGCTGAAAGTCCTTGGAGCTGAGATCGATGGGGAAACCCAGGTCGATATCATTCTCCAATCGACAGAAAGGCTTGCTCAGGCTCAGGCCATGGTTGCTCATAAGGTTTTTTACTTCTAAGCCGAAAGGCAAGAAGAAGAAGAAACAAGATGGAGCAAAGGTGGTGGGAGGATCTCAGGGTAAGTACTTCGCTTGCAAGCAGGATGGATATTGGAAGAAGGACTGTCCCAATACGAAGCAAGAACATAGGTATATCCTTTGGTCTAGTCGTTGAAACATGGTTAGCGGTATTATCTACCGGCACCTGGTGTGTAGATACAGGAGCCACTGATCATGTCTGCAATACTTTGCAGGGATTCTAGGAAACCCGACGACTAGCTAAAGGGGAGATTACCGTTTACTTAGGCAATGCATGAAGGTGGCAGCTATTGCAGTGGGAGACGTTTTATTTATCTTTTGAGAAAAATAAAACTTTGGTTCTGGAAAATTCCCTTTATGTACCTTTATTTAGAAATAATTTAGTTTCAGTTTCTAAATTGTTTATGGATGGATATTCTATTTCTTTTAATGACAGAGTTATTATAAAAAGGAATAGGAAGAATATCTGTTCAGGTACATTGATAGGAAATTTATACACCCTTGAACCAAAAGCTCTTACGGTGCAAATAGAAGTTAATAACTCATCTTCTAATTCCAATAAGAGAAAAGAACCTTCGAAGATGAACCAAACATATCTTTGGCATCTTAGGCTTGGTCATATTAACCTAAGCAGAATTCAAAGGTTGATAACTGATGGACTTTTGGGTTCATTAGTGGTTGAAGATTTCCCAACCTGCGAATCTTGCTTGGAGGGTAAAATGATCAAGAGGCTTTTTCAACGCCAAGGGGTATAGATCCAAAGATGTGTTGGAATTGGTTCATTCTGATTCGTATGGTCCTATGTCTATCTAGGCAAGAGGTAGTTTTGAATATTTCATCTTTTTCATAGATGATTATTCAAGATATGGATGATACTATGATCTGATCATGGTAGTAAGTACCTCTTGGGATAGTTTAGGAATTACTTATCAGAGGCTGAGATTCAATCTCAATTGTCTGCACCTGGCACACCCCAATAGAACAGTGTAGCAGAGCGAAGGAATAGGACTCTTATAGAGATGGTTAGATCGATGATGAGTTATTCTGAGTTACCAAATTCATTGTGGGGATATGCTCAAGATACGACGGTATACATTCTGAAATTGGTTCCATCAGTGCCTACTGCTCCCACAGAATTATGGACTGGGCGAAAACCTAGTTAAGACATATTCGGATATGGGGAGTCCAGCACATGTGCTGAAGGCAGATGCTGGTAAGTTGGAACCTCGTACAGAAGTATGCATGTTCGTTGGCCATCCTAGAGGAACGAAGGGTAGTTTGTTTTATAGTCCTAGAGATCAAAGGGTGATCGTTAGTACGAATGTCAGATTTCTAGAGGAAGACTATGTGATGAGCCACAAGCCCAAGAGTAAAATTGTTCTGGAGGAATTAAAAGGGGAAGTCACTTCTTCAGTACCACCGGTACAAGAGGATATACCACAAGTCACTGCACCGCATGTCACAAAGGATACACAGGTGATACCTCGTCGTAGTGGGGGGGTTGTGAGACAACCTAATAGATTCATGTTCTTGGGAGAATCTTCTGATTTGATTCCTGGCGAACATGAACCTGATCCCTGGACATATGACGAGGCAATCCAAGATAAAGATATAATATCTTAGCAAAGAGCATCTTGTATGTGAGCTTAATCGGTCCATTTATAGATTGAAGCAAGCTTCGAGGTCTTGGAACATCCGCTTTGATGAGATAATCCAGTCTTATGGATTTATTCAAAGTCCGGATGAGTCTTGTGTATACAAGAGATGTGACGGAAACATAGTGGTATTTCTTGTACTATACGTAGATGACATTTTATTGATTGTCAACAATATCAAGGTGTTATCGGACGTTAGGGTATGGTTGTCTAAACAGTTTGATATGAAGGACTTGGGAGAGGTGGGACACATCCTTGGGATCAAGGTTATAAGGGATCGCAGGAAAAGGATGTTGTGCTTATCCCAAGCTTTATACTTAGACACGATTATGGATCGTTTTAGCATGCAGAACTCCAAGAAGGGTTTTCTACCTTTCAGGCATGGAATTCCTTTATCTAAGGAGATGTGTCCTAGAACATCTGAGAAGATAGAGGAGATAAAGGCGGTTCATTATGCTTTGGCAGTAGGAAGCCTCATATATATCCAATGCTATGTACGAGATCAGATATCTGCTATGCCATGGGCATGGTTAGCAGATATCAGAGTAATCCAAGACAAGGACATTGAACTATGGTAAAGCATATATTGAAGTACCTGAGAAGGACTAGGGATTATATGCTGGTTTACCGGGCAGACCAATTACTCCCTGTGGGTTACACGGATTCCGACTTCTAATCTGATAGGGATAACAGTAAGTCTACCTCAGGTTTTGTGTTTACTATGAGAGGTGGAGTCATTGTATGGAGGAGTGTCAAGCAGAAATCCGTGGCGGACTCCACCATGGAAGCTATGTTGCAGCCTCTGAGGCAGCCAAAGAAGCTGTGTGGCTCATGTTAATAGGCTACAATAGGGACTATGAGGAGGAGTTGGATCTTGGCCACCCATGGATCAAGCCCACATAAAGTCCGATCCACTAATGATAATCCAATCCACTAAAGGATCATCATCGATCTACCCACCAACCCCCATATGATAATATGGGCTCCATATATTATTTGTACATTTTCTCCCCGTGTTTAAGATCTCGAATGTCCGTCGATTAATTAATTTACTGACCATTAATTAATCAACATCTAACTCCATGAGTAGTACCACTCAACCTTTTCATCATGCCGGACCAAGTCCACCTGCAGGGTTTACATGATGAACCTTATGAGCTCCTCAAGGGGACATCATAATCCTAATATATAGGACACGATTTCCTCCTATAATCAATGACACACCATATAAATAATATCATCTCCCAACTTACCGAGCCTATTGATTTAATCTATAAATCTCGCTCATTGGTAAATCAAAGAGATGAATACTAAGTATATGTGTCTGTTATTATATCAGGATTAAGAGCATGTACTAAATAATATCTGAGGTCCGATTCGATTATGTAGTCAGCAATAAATCGAATCACCTCTAAGTCGGTCCTACTCAATACACACAAAGTGCACTAGTATGATTCTATGGTCAAGACAAATCAATACCAAATCACACTACAACCAATCCGATGGTTTGTCCAAAGTCATCTCGGTTGTGAGCCTTTACTTATACTTTACAAGGAGTTGATAACATAATCTCCCATGTGACACCACACACCATGTCATCTACAATGTAATGTATTAGACAATATGCATAACTATAAAAATATGCAAACAATGATCATGTGATTCTTATTTCAAAATAAAGATGTACACCTCATGAAGCTTAGATCCAATGGATAGAAACAAAACTCTAGATCCAAAGGTAGAGATTAAATCTCTAAGATTCGACGGTTGAGATTAAATCTCTAGATTCGACGGTTGAGATTAAATCCCTAGAACCAATGGTGGAGATTAAACCAAGCCTTATCCCTAACTCTATAAAAGGGTGGACTAGGGGTGGGCGGCAAAAAGAGAGAATAGAGGAAAGGGGGCTAGGGTTTTGGGCGGCAAGAGCAAGGGAGGATTAGGGTTTTGGGTGGCCACAATTAAGGAAAGATGTTCTTCTTCTTCTTCTTCCTTTGGTGGCCGACACCTTTCTCCCATGATCTCTCCTTGGCTTGGCCGGTGCCCAAGATTCTCCCTTTCATCTATGGCTTATGATGGATGGCATTAGGGTTGCTTCCCTTGGGTGGCAAGCAATCCTAGTTGGGATAGGAATAGGATTGGGCAGCTAGGGTTAGGTTTTGGGGGTTGATGGTGGGCGGCAACAAGTGGAGGAGGGATTCATCTTCTTCTTCCTAAGGTTGGCCAACCCCTCTTCTTCTTCCCTCTATCTTGGTCGGAGCTCAACCTACTCTTCTTCTCTTCATCCTTGGCCAGAAATTAGAAGAGCTTAGTCTAGGGTTTGGGCGGCAACAAGGAGGAGGATTGTTTTTTCTTTCTCTTCTCCAAGTGTTGGTCGGCGCCCATGTCCTCTTTGATTCTCCTTTGGTTGGTTTCCATACTCCATGTTCTCTTCCTTGGCTGGAGGCAACATCGAGTTTATTGACTTGGTAGCCGGTTCTAGATAGGAAGATGAGTTTTGTTTTATGATCTTCCTTTGTTCGGAGTGAACAAGGAAAGGAAGATTGGTGATCTAGGAGGCTTCAACTTTTGGTAGATCATCGCCCTCACGACGTCCGAAAGGAGGAAAGACATACAATAGAAGATCAAAAGGTATAACAAGAGGTATAATCTTGTTTATATTGATTAGTGTTCTTTTGTATTATGTTTATAATTGTTTCTCAATTATATGCATGTTATATGAGGTTGTTTACTTTATATATTCTATTTTGTGGTTAAATATACTTGGACCCTGAACATAAACACAAAAATCGGCGATCCGGACATCGTCTATTCCATGGCTACTCGTAGAATAGAGGATGGTCGCTTGAACAACGAGTTTGTTCAAGTGACCTCTCTAAACGAATAGCACGACGATGACTTGGTTGTTTGGGCAATCCCTTGTGTCTAGGATTAAATTTTTTAATCTGGGGACATCGATGGGATCGCCATGAACAAACGACCGAGGTGAAGTGGGAAGCGAAGTTTCCCCTCACGGACTCGATAAGAAAAACCCTTCAATTGGTATCAGAGCTTCCGGGCAAAACCTTCAGATGGAGGTGGCTAGAAGGCTTAGGTCTAGGCTAAGGGTGATCTAGTAAATATGGGGGGACCATACTTGGGTTAAAACCTCATGTTTGAGGTGTGCCAGTCGACCGGTGTGAGTCAACTAGGGTTTGATTGCGGGAATTTCCCTAGCAGTCGACTACCATAGGTGGTCAGTCGACTGATTTGACGAGCAGTCGACTGATCTTGTGATCAGTCAACTAATGCTCGGGTTTTGGGGCACAGAATGGAGTCTCACTCGACCGCTGCGGTCAGCAGTCGAGTGATGGCTTGAACAGTCGACTAATGGTCATGATCAGTCGACTGATGTCCTCGTCGTTGGATTTTTTCAGCATGGATTACACCGTTGTCTCATAGCAACAGTGTGATCAGTCGACTGATCGACTTTTTTCAGCACAGGTTGAAGCTATAAAAGGAGCTCGTGATGGAGGAAAAAGTATCCGATTCTCGAGAGCTATTGGGGCGATTTGTTGCTGCAAATCAGGTCTCCAAGTGCAAGTCAAGCAACCAAGCATTCAAGCAATCAAAAACAAGTGTTGTAAAGTTTTTCTTTACTTGTCTTTCGTATTTGCATTGTATATTGCTTGTATTTCATTCTTGTTGTTGTAAGATCATTTGTACGAGGTTTCTCCACCTCCGACTTGTGTCGAGAAGGAGTTATTGTGATTAATAGTGCGTGTTTGCATTGTTAGGGCTTTTAGAGTCCGATCCGTGGAGTAGGAACCGTTCGGTTCCGAACCACGTTAAATACTTGTGTATTTGTGTTTGTCTATTTCGTATTGCTTCATTATTATTTCGCTGCGTGCTAACGAAATTTGTAGATGAACACGAAACGAATTCCATCACGTAATGAATCGACGCTATTCACCCCCTCTAGCGGCCTCAAATCTCCTATAATTGGTATCAGAGCCCGGGGCTCTTCTATGGACTAACCGCCGAGAGCTAAAGAAGCTAGAGGGAAGATGAAATTCCAAGACAAGCTTGGATGGGACATTAACACTCCACCACCATACGACTGAGAAGATTTTCTGGCGTAGAGAGCAAGAATGGAGACATTATTGATGATGGATATAGAGGATTGGTTCATCCTCGTAGAAGGCTTTGAACCTCCTCGGGATAAGAAGGGAAACATCTTGAAATTGAAGAAGTAGACACAAGAGCAACGTCTCAAGTTCAAGACCGAAGTCAAGGTAACAAAGCTTTTAGAAGATTTGATACCTAATGACATTTTGTCTAGTTTAGGTGAATTTCAAGATGACAAGGAGCTATGGGATAAATTGGCCAAGTTCCATGAGAAGCCTCACTTGGCACAAGTAGAAGAAGAAGAATATTCATCGGCTCAAGAAGAGGAAGAAGCCGAGGAAGAATCATCATCATCTTCACAAGCGAGTGAGGACTCGGAAGTTGAGAAGGAATCAACTTCCGGTATGGTGGAAGAAGAGGAGACCTCCATCTCTAGGATTGAGGGGGAGGAGATTAGAGCATCTACACCAGAGCAATCTCAAGAAGAACCATCTACATCCGGTAGAGAGGAAGAGCAAGCTCAAGAGAACCTCACCACCATCCTAGGTGTCACTCCCCGGGAGTATGTCGTGCCGAAAAGCAAACGGACGACATCTCCCCTGTACGTGGCAACTTATCGGGTGAATACAAGGCCCGTAGGCCCACAACAACAATATGATATACACAGATATCAACATATCAAACATACTAAACACAGCGGAAACAATACAAACAGATCAACAAGATACAAAGACCAACTGTGCACTCCGGAGTGACTTGACACGACAAGAATCATAACAGAAATCGAATCAAAGACCAAATACATACAATATGTCCGTATATCACAAATACGGAAACAATACAGGGAAAAACCCAAACCAACAATCCGTAAGGATACAACAACACGGAAAACATATCCATTCGTCCGGTGTGAGATGGGATCAGCTGGCGGAGCTCCGAACGTCCAAGGAATCTTCTACCTGTTATCTGGGCGACAGGAAGCCCAGGGTCCCGGGGTGGTGAGTATAAACTCAGGGGTAATATATAGAAAGTGCATGAACAACATATAAGGATAGATCTACAAGTATACATGTGAAGATCTACAGGTATACAGCATGAGTCCAATAGACATACAGTCATATCCAAATCTAATAACAAGTAACTACAGTAAAGTCATACTCAATGTATATACTAAACTGATCAACTGAACAGGAAGTAATGTACCAACGTACCCGACGGTCTGCAACACCATAAGCTATATCATCCTGACATATATACAATAACATAACCCATATAATGTACCAAGTCAATCCCATACCTGACCAATACTCCAACATATGAACAGTATATGATCACCTGTAATAACAACCCGGTCCGTACCACACAATGACATGATGCTAATCAAATGCATATAACAGTCTGAATCAACGCATGTATCATGCTCAACACATAGCAGTAAATAAAAATGCAGATGACATGTATCATGATGAACAACCATATGCAGCAATCATAGCTCAATCAAATGCAGCATCTCACAGGCATATGTAAAACATATATCAAATACATGCATACATATATATCAGCAGTGCATATGCATGGTCATGTCTGCGGACCCGTCCAACCACGACCCCAGTATGGCCCGGGTGGCACGACATGACGACTAGCCCGACTCCAGCCGTCACTACTCTCGAGTGACCGAGTTGGGTAGTATGAATGAGTAGCATATAAGCGTAAAGAGCTAACTACTCCCTGGGGGTCCCTGCTGCTGGTCGCTCCGTCACTACCCATGAGTAAACGAACTCTGCACACAGGACAACTGCATGTCACACAACCACCGTCTATAGTGGGCGAGTGCTAACACCACTCTGCTCAGTGGCCAGGTGCGCATCTCCAGCGACCACCATCCCTAGTGGCCGAGCGCGGCACATCCAATGCTCTGCCCTCAACCCTGCTACCACTACCCCGAGTGGCCGGGGAGGCAGGATGACTGACGACCCGTCTCATCCACAAGGGAGACCCAGTCGTCAGCATGCATGTAATGTAATGATGCATAGCTCCATACATGTATCCTCGCCTCACTCCCTATCCCATGGGGAGTCCTGGTCAAACAAAAGTCAACTATGCAAGGACTACAATCACAAGACTCTCTCTATCGCACAAAGAGTCATACTCATCTAACAGTCCACCACGCTAAGACCTCTAGTAGTAGCGATATACAATCGACCGTCCTTATAACCATACACAGGCACACAATCCATAATGGATATACAATCACGCTAGGACCTCTAGTCCATGGTCACATACTGACAACCATACACTTATCTATGCACAGACAACTAGATCCACCATAAATGCACCCCTAATACGGTTATGATATAACGATCGACTCCATAATCCAATCCATCACCTAACTCTAGTTAGGTAACACAAGAACTCAACAACTGAGGTCACAAAGATAACCCTCATCAACTTCTATCAGCTAATACATAATAGGGTTTATAGTTCCTATCCGTGCTAGATAATCAATGAGTAACAGAGTATATATCTCAAAGGTCAAGATCGTACAAGCATATGATTAAATAAGAGTGGATTTAAGGTAAACAGGTATAAACATATATCCAAGATCATGCACAGGAATTTGATCAAAACTACCGGACCAGGTAGATATTACCCACCTGCTATGTAATCCGTGTTATCCATCTCCACGTCCATGTATCTATCACAATCAAAGTCCTGTAACAATAGGATACAGTTAAGCGCAGTCTCACATCTAATGATCGAATCAAATTCTACCTCAATCTCATATCTCGATCAAACTTCTACACACACATAAATCACACTTATCACCCTTCTCCTACAATAAGTGTATTATCAGATTAACCCAATACTAGTTAGATCCATATTAATGGTATTGAAGCATTACCATACGAAATAGAACACTTGGCTATCATCGAGGTCAGAAGCAAGCAATCACAGATCCAAGCCCCCACCTAGCACAATGATAGCTACACTAAATTGTTTGCAATCCTGATCAACACAAATTAGGAAACTATATCATGGATTGAAGATCATCGAAGAGAACTACAGCCTTACCAATTCACTGCCAATTTGAATCTAGCTTCCCTGCTCAACTCTGATTTCCACGGCAATTTCAACAACCACAACCTTCTGCCCAAACCACCAATTGCTGATTCAACATAACTGAGCTCTCTCCCAGTTGCATATTGCTGGTTCGATCGAATCCCCTCCGTGACACCCCCTTGTTTTCCGGCGCAACACCAACTCCAACATTGTGCCGATGATGAAACGGCGGAAGAGGAGAGGCGACGACGGGCTGAGCTCGAGCATCAACGGGACTGCACACGGGAAAGAGAACACCACAGAAAAAATAGATCCCGTCCAAGATCGGAAAATCAATTCAACAACTTACCATGCTCCGACGGCGACGGCAGATTGCTCCCCAAATCCAACAGCGAAAACCTGTTGTCGATCCCTAGCTCCCAACGCAATCCCTCACCCGATTCAAACACGACGAAGCTTGGTCGACCTCTTTCCCTTAGCCGGATCACCCACCGGAGGCGTCGATAGCGACAACAGCTGGCTCTCGGTGGAAACAAAGTGAAGATCGCTGATCGCGCGAGTGAAGGTCGGAGGCAGCTGAGCTCGCGACGGCGGCGATGACCGAAGGAGTGGGCGACGTCGCGTGCTATCGGGAAGGCTGCGGCGGCGATCGGGACGGCATCGTCAGCGCCGAGCTCGCGTAAGAAAGGGGAAACAGAGAAATCATGGAAGAAGGAATAAGGTCGATCGCGAGTTTCCGACCCCTTTTTAAACGCCGTTTAAGCGACCCGGTTAGACCAACCCAAGTTCAAATTCAATCCGAGTTCAGTCCAAATCCAATTCCAATTCAAGCCCGATTTCAGCCCAAGCCCAATTGCAGATCAAGCCCAATTTCAGCCCAGCTAAATATTTAACCCATTAATTAAACCCAATTAATCCACCAATTAAACCCAATTAATTAAAGGGTTTAATCCATATAATTTTTTTTCCATATTTTACACTAGGTAACTCAAGCATGTCAATTAATAATAAAATTCATATAATATACTTTGAGTGTAGGGAATCTGGACACTACAAGAGTAAGTGTTCAAAAAGGGTCAAGAAAGCTCCTCCGACACCAAAAGTCAATGAAAAAGTCAAGGATGCTGGTGTCCCCACCAAGAATAGCAAGGAGCACATGGTGTGCTTCAAATGCCGACAATCGGGACACTATAGGAGCCAATGTCCTAGAAGAAAGGAGGGAGCATCACAAGTAGGGGGAGTCTCTAAGACTAACCCTAAGGTATATTTACATAATGCTCATTCTTTAAAAGTTAGGCAAAAGCATGATAAAAATAATTTAAACAATTTTGCTATTACTCATGAATCAAAGCATGCTAGAAATAATAATTATGGTTGTCTAGAAGCTCAACATGTTGGTTTTAGGTCTAAGGAGAAATCTAGAAATAATAACTCTAGACCCATTTCAAAGAAGGAGAAATTTGGGACTAATGTCCTTAGAAATGTCCTTCCTAGGGAAACAATTAAGAAAATCGGAAACCATTTAGGCGTTAACTCTAATAAGGGTAGGCATATGCCTAGAGAAAATGGTAATGCCCAAAAACCTAATCAAAAATCAATTGGGCAATTAGAGTTAGAAAATCAAGCCTTGAGGTCAAGGCTTGAGAAATTGGAAGAGACCCTTGCAAATATGCAAAATCAATTTAAAGGGTCAAATTGTCGACCTCTAGGATCTAGGAGTCAATGTAAAGGGTGTAAGAGGCAAAAATCATCTAGGAGACGAGGTTTGGGTCACAAGCCTATGTCTAAGAAAGTAATGCCTACTTACCACAATGTTTCATTTGATTATGGAACTAAACCTAGATCTAAGAAAACCAAAGTCTCTAGGGAAATTATCCCTAAGGCCAACCATGGTGTGTGCCTAGTGGCTAGAGTTTCTAAGAAACCTAGGGTGGCCACTAAGAAGGTTACTAGGGAGGCAATCCCTAAGGTTAACCATGGTAAGACCACAATGACCAAGGCTACCAAGCATAGGAGGGTCATTAAGAAGGTATGTAGGGAGACTATCCCTAAGGAATATCTAATTAACCCTAGGAGCTCAAATAGGTTTTGGGTTCCTAAGAGCATAATTGATTCACGCTAGATGGGTTTAGGGTGTGCCAACCTTGATTGGATGAGTAGTTAACTCAACCATGATAAAGGTGGCACTTTAGGTTATTTTCAAGGTTATGGATACCTTGAAAATAGATTTAATCTTATGATCCTAAAAGATTTTAGGATGTGCCAATACATTCTTGGAATTATGAAAAATCAATTAAATTGGCACAATTTAGGATTAGAGGTTATAGTGTGTCATTTTGGGTTTTGGCACACGTTAAGAATTAGTGTATCAAGAGGAGTGTCTTTAGGTTTGGAAGTTACATCAAGAATGATACTCAAGTGCCACACACCTTGTTGCCTTGCACCTACCGTGCTTCATGTGTTTTACCATATGTTTACATGGAAGGAATATTTATGGTGTATTGCATCTCACAAAATAGGTCATTCACCTTGATTGTGTATTTCAACACTTAGAAAGGGTGAGATGTTAGGATTTTGAAACTGGATGTTAATGTTTGTTAAAATGAAATAAAATACCAAAATACATTAACAAATACCTAAACATAAGCATGACATTAATATATTTGACATACAAGAATAAACATGATGAAATGGAACAATTTGAGTGAAGAAATCGAAATTCACTCAATTTCAGAATTGGAAATCAGAGATCAGTCGACTGATCATATTGTAGCACGATACCGTGAGTCCAACAGTCGAGTGTTGCTTCTAGGACTCGACTAATTTGTAATTCAGTCGACTGTTGGTACTATTCATCGAAGCAGAAGGATCATCAGTCGAGTGGCTCGCTGAGCAGTCGAGTTATGATCGCATCGGTTGAATGATGTTACTGTAGCACGATATAGAATGCTCAACAGTCGAGTGCTGAGTCGGAGCAGTCGACTGCCGGTTCAGTAAACCGCTGAATAACCCGCCATCAGTCGACTGATGTCACACATCAGTTGATTGACGTCGCAATTTTATAACGCCGAATTGCTAGGGTTCGGCGTCTTCACGCTCTTTTCCCTCGCGATTTTTGTCTCCGATCGGCGCTCATCCTCTCCGACTAGCCTTTCCTCATCCACGCCGGCGACCAAAGCCCTAGGTTTGGTAGTCTTCTCTTTTGTTTATGTCTTTGATCTCTCTATGACCCTAATGGCATCTCACAGCCCTAGTTTTCTTCTCCAAACAATTAGGGTTCCAGCGAGACCCTTCCTCCGACGATCCTTCCGGCGTTCTCCTCAGCAGCTGTCTTGTGCCTTCCTTTCATCACCTTCAAATGGCACCAAAGTATAATTTCTATACCCCTTAAACCCTAAATTTTTGTCTTTACAACTCATTGTGATCTAATCGTGTATTTGTATCTTTGCATTCCATTCCATTACATTGCATCCATGTAGGAGACCACGTAGGAACGACCCGATTGAGGGTGGATCACGATTGTACCAACCCATGTCGATTAGGTACATTGATAACGATTTCTTTAGACATTACTATAGCGATATCATAGAGATTTTA
The DNA here is from genome assembly GCA_025175895.1 of Wurfbainia villosa. NCBI lineage: Eukaryota > Viridiplantae > Streptophyta > Magnoliopsida > Zingiberales > Zingiberaceae > Wurfbainia > Wurfbainia villosa. Next base: position 8,117,983 of record CM046007.1, read on the forward strand.
ACGTATTATCAGCTTATGAAGGTATCTCTATGCACTCATGCCATAAATGATGATCTCCTTGAGGAGTTCTATCAAAATATAAGAAAAGTAGACGATGGTCCTACATACACTACTCGGGTCGTAAAACGCGACCTAGAGTTCACTCCTGCAATCTTGCAGGAGTTCTTTGAGTGCAGGCCATCGAATGACACTTTCATATTCTATCCTACCTTCGATGCCCCTCTTCCTGAGCCTTTTGATCATATTTCTTTAGAGTCCATGCATGAGGACATTTTTCACCATCCTCGCCCACCAGCTCAGAACCTATTTTCTATCACTGAGCTATCTGCACCTGACAATGTGCTTTACAAAGTCATTGTTGGGTGCTTTCTCCCTATTGTGACTCGGGGTCTGGCCAAGATTCGGCCTCCCCATCTTTTCCTTCTGTATGTCATGCGTCATAGATTAGATGTAAACATTGCATTGAACATATTTCATTGCATTGTTCATTTTATATTCCCTGTGCAAGGGAAGGTTCATATACCCTTTGGACATATCATCACTGCATAGTTAGAGTCCATAAGCATTAACATTTTCAGGGGATCCTTGAGGGCGCTATTCGATGTCTATGACTGTATATCTGTTAGGGCAATCTCTTGCCGTAATATGATTTTGATGGTGTGGAAAAGGGTTTAAGTTAGTTTGATATGTTGATTTGATATGTGCGTTGAAGTCGTGCAGGACTTAGTAATTCGCACATGGAGCCATGGCGAGTTTCACATCTCATGACTCGTGCCTTGAGTCGGTGAAGGATAGCTTTGCGGAAGCCGTGCGCTTGGAGCATCCGAGGGACCGCCGGACGAGAAGCTTGGAGTGAAGCCGGAGGAAGTAGACTTCGAGGCAAGAGACGGCGAAGGAGCATTGCAGTCGTGCGCTGATCGCCGAGGGGCGTGGCAGTGAGCGAAGAGAACGGCGAGGACTCGAGGATGAGAGTGAGCGATTGTAACCCGGGAAGGGTAGCTCTTAGGTGAAACTTGGCCATTTGGCTAAGTGTCGGATGGGTTTTCCCGACACCAGTCGACTGCCATGTCATGGCAGTCGACTGCTCTGAGTCGATGGTTCGATCGACTGGTCTAATGTGGCCGACCGTTGATCACCGATCGCCATGTCATGGCAATGATCGATGAGTTTGATCACCGACCGCCAAGGGACGGCCCGATGTCACCGCGGCACGAGCACAGAATGGAGTCGACCTCGTTGAGGACTCGACTGGTTGACATCAGTCGACTGATGGGTGTCATCAGTCGACTGATGTCAGTGTCGTTGGATAGTATCCAACGTGGAAAGCGGTCGTTATTGGGCAACGGCTACAGCACCAGTCGACTGATCCTGTGTCAACGGGAAGAAACCCTCTTCCTCTATAAAAAGGAAAGGGTTGGGGCTTTGGGGGGGCTAATGCTTATGCTCAAAATTGCTCCCCAAGTGCTCTAAGTGTTCTTCCACTCTTCTTACTAGTTTTATCTCCATTCTATTGTAAGAAGAGAGATTGTAAAGAGGCTACCTCCACCTAGCTTTGTGCAAAGGAGAGATCTAGTGGATAGATTGCGGAGTGATTCACCGTGGACGAATCGGACCGTGGATTAGCGGCGTAGCCGTAAACCACGTTACATCTCGGTGTTTGTATTGCTTGCTTATAATTTGCTTGTCTTAGTTTATTGCTTCCGCTTGCGCTAACGTTTTGTAGACGAGCGAATTACGACATCCAAACGAAAAGGGCTATTTACCCCCCTCTAGCCGGCCAATCGATCTCCAACAAGTGGTATCAGAGCCAAGTCGTTTGTCGAGGACTAACCGCCGCAACAAACACTTCATCTAAAGATGGCCGGCTCAAACATCCACCCACCGAAGTTCGACGGCGAATTCTCTTGGTGGAAAAAGAGAATGGAGGTATTCTTCGAAACCGACTTTGAAATATTGTTAATTATGGAAAACGGTTTCGAGTTGCCTAGGAACGAAAATGGGGAGCCATTGGAGAAATCAAGGTGGAGCAAGAGACAAAGAGAATAATACTTGGCGAATTCAAAGGCCAAGCACCACCTATACAATGTCCTTCCCCAACAAGAAGTCAATAGGATAGGGGAATGTTCTAGTGCTAAGGAGATGTGGGAGAAGCTAGTAGAGCTTCATGAAGGTACCTCGGAGGCTAAGCTAGCAAGAAGAGACCTCCTCCGCTCCCAACTCTCGAACATCAAATTAGAAAAGGGAGAAAAGGTAACTTCCCTACATTCTAGAATTAAAGAAATATTAATTGGGCTAACGAGTGTAGGAGAGAAGCTCTCCAACCGGGATATGGTAATGAAGGTCATAGATGCTTTCCCCCGGTCCTCAAGATGGAGCTCCATGGTGGACTCATTTTACATCTCCAAGAACTTGGAAGTAAATACCTTGGAGGAATTTTTCTCAACAATGGAGCTTCATGAGACAAGGCTTGAAGGTATACAAGAAGAGCCTAGAGTCCAAAATTCAAGGGGAGTAGCCTTGTTGGCAAATAAGGGGAAGAAGAAGATGGAAGTCCCCTCCTCCTCATCCGATGAAGCCTCTACCTCCTCCATGGATAGCACGGAAGAAGCCTACATGGTAAGGAAGGTAAGGCGTGCATTTAAGAATCTTAGATTTGATAAATCTCATGATAGGAATAGAAGACCAAGGGGGAAGGTCATATGCTACAATTGCCAAGGAGAGGGGCACATAAGGGATAATTGTCCCCTCCTAAACAAGAGCAAGGAAGAGAAGAAAAAGAAGGAAGAAAAGAAGAAGAAGAAGGGGAGCAAGAAGAAAGAGGAGAAGAAGGCCAAAGAAAAAGGAAAGTCAATGGCTCTCAAAGCCAAGACATGGGATGACGTTGCCCCATCCTCCTCATCCGAAGAAAAAGAGCATGTCTACTCCAACCTAGCACTAATGGCTCTTCATGACTCGGATTGCTCCTCCTCCACCGAAAATAAAGAATCAAGCTCAAGTGGAGAGAGCTCAAATGAAGGGGGAGTCTCTACCTCCTCCTCATCCGAAGAAGAAAAAGAAGACATGGAAACTATGATAACAAATGCTTCTCCTAAGAAAATAGTTTCCATAATCTCTGTTTTAACTAAGGACTTATTTGGCATGAAAAAGAAAAATAAGAGCATGCTAGATAAAATTAAGGCATTGGAAAATAAGCTAGAAAATGCATGCTTAAATGATAATGATTCTTCTTGCCATGATGATGCATGCTCACATGATTATATGCCTTTGGATGTTAATGATGCATGCATAGAGGAAAATAGGGCATTAAGGGAAAAGGTAGATTATTTAACCAAAGCCCTAGAGAAATTCACAATTGGCTCCAACACCTTAAATATGATCTTAGGGAGCCAAAGAGCTAGTTTCAACAAGAAAGGCCTAGGATACAAAGAAAAGAAAAATGAAAAGGCCTATAAATGCCTTATAGCTAGGGGACAAGATAAAAAGAAAGTAATTGCTAGGAAATGGATCTCCAAGGAGTATTTAGTGAACCCAATAGGAAAGAATTTATTTTGGGTTCCAAAATCCATCCTTAAGGGTTAGAAAACCCCTAGGGTAGTCAACCATATGAACTTGACCTATATCATATTTTGGTTGACTTAGGATGACAGGACAACATTTTTTAGATAGTGTTGGGTGATGATAACGTGCCCATAAATAGGAAATAATGCTTAAATCATGTTGATTAATGTAATTTCTATGTATATGTGTAATCATGATTTATGATTTTGGGCACATCATCATGAGAAATAGGTTTAAATCATGCTTTAGGTGATAATTTGTTTATTATCATCATATAATACCTAATGCATGACTATTATTTGATGAATACATGAGTTTCATGATCATAATGTAGAATTCATTCATATATGTCTTTATGATCATGAGAATTATTAGGTTGACACTTAACCATAATAGAATTGCATGAATATATTGGTTAAGTATACACAAATACCCCCCCCTAGGATGCATCTCACACTCACAATAGGCTAACTTGATTGCAAACTTAGCATGGGTGAGATGTTAGGATGATACAAATGTCCACTAATGCCTATGACATTTAGATGGTCATTTAAAGTATCAACATAGCAATAATAGACCAATCATGGGGAAGGCTTATGTTTAATTCATAGACATATTGCCCAAAGATCATGGTTGGATATTTCATATGTTTTCAAAACAATTTCTTACCTTAAAATACATGTATTCATGTTTTGAAACAATTGGATGCAAAACTAAGTGTTAAACTTGATACTTTCATGATCAAAAACTAGTGATTTTTAAAGCTTTTGGATTTTTGGCAAATACGTGGAAATACAATGATTTTTCATGAAAACCTATTTTTCACTGAAAGATATACCTAAAAGAAATGTGTTCCCTAAATTTCACGATTTTTTAAATTTTCTGGAATTTTTAATGCATTTCTGAAATTCGGTCTGAAAATCAGAAAATCTCAAAATTCACGTGCCAGTCGACTGGTATCTGAACCAGTCGACTGATGGCCTGAATATCAGACCAGTAAAGGCTGAATTCCGAATTTTAAATCAACTTGTGGTATTTTCTTTCTTTTAGACTTGATGCCATGTGTTTTTAACTTAGTGATAATCTTTTTGATGGTGTCAAAGGGGGAGAAAATATTATGTTTAAGTTAATTATTTTAGGGGGAGAAATATATGATGGGGGGAGAAAATTTGTGTAGAGAATTTCATGGATTAAGGGGGAGTTGCATGTTTATATCATGATTATGTTTACATGCTTTCTTTCCTTAAAATTTATATCAAATGTTTTTACCTAACTTAAACGGATTGCCACACATCAAAAAGGGGGAGATTGTTAGGGCAATCTCTTGCCGTAATATGGTTTTGATGGTGTGGCAAAGGGTTTAAGTTAGTTTGATATGTTGATTTGATATGTGCGTTGAAGTCGTGCAGGACTTAGTAATTCGCACATGGAGCCATGGCGAGTTTCACATCTCATGACTCGTGCCTTGAGTCGGTGAAGGATAGCTTTGCGGAAGTCGTGCGCTTGGAGCATCCGAGGGACCGCCGGACGAGAAGCTTGGAGTGAAGCCAGAGGAAGTAGACTTCGAGGCAAGAGACGCGAAGGAGCATTGCAGAGCCGTGCGCCTGATGCTGCCGAGGGACGTGGCCGAGAACGAAGAGAACTTCGAAGGCGAGGGACTCCGAGAGATGAGAGTGAGCGATTGTAACCCGGGGAAGGGTAGCTCTTAGGTGAAACTTGGCCATTTGGCCAAGTGTCGGATGGGTTTTCCCGACACCAGTCAACTGCCATGTCATGGCAGTCGACTGCTCTGAGTCGATGGTTCGATCGACTGGTCTAATGTGGCTGAATCAAGTTGATCGATCATTGCCCGGCAAGCGACGGCGGTGATGGCTTCGATCGATCGGCCGAGGCGGCAGTCGATTGATGTCACTGTGCACTAGCACAGAATGGAGTCGACCTCGTTGAGGACTCGACTGGTTGACATCAATCGACTGATGGGTGCCATCAGTCGACTGATGTCAGTGTCATTGGATAGTATCCAACGTGGAAAGCGGCCGTTATTGGGCAACGGCTACAGCACCAGTCGACTGATCCTGTGTCAACGGGAAGAAACCCTCTTCCTCTATAAAAAGGAAAGGGTTGGGGCTTTGGGGGGGCTAATGCTTATGCTCAAAATTGCTCCCCAAGTGCTCTAAGTGTTCTTCCACTCTTCTTACTAGTTTTATCTCCATTCTATTGTAAGAAGAGAGATTGTAAAGAGGCTACCTCCACCTAGCTTTGTGCAAAGGAGAGATCTAGTGGATAGATTGCGGAGTGATTCACCGTGGACGAATCGGACCGTAGATTAGCGGCGTAGCCGTGAACCACGTTACATCTCGGTGTTTGTATTGCTTGCTTATAATTTGCTTGTCTTAGTTTATTGCTTCCGCTTGCGCTAACGTTTTGTAGACGAGCGAATTATGACATCCAAACGAAAAGGGCTATTCACCCCCCTCTAGTCGGCCAATCGATCTCCAACAATATCCATGCGCAACTTCACATTGGCGGGGCTGTGGACCAGAGATGGGCGGATGGAGCTGATACCTCAGCCCAGGGCACGTGGGGAGCCACCTCTAGTGCCTAGAGAGGCTACAGGACGATATGAGGATCCAGTTGCTGCTGACGAGGATGATCAGATGCCAGCAGATACATCAGCAGCAGGTCCTTCGAATCAGATTGCCCAGCTAGAGTCCAGCTTCCAGGATTATCAGCAGATGATGGACTCCCGACTGGCAGAGATTATATCAGGGCAATCCTACATGGGTCAGCACCTCATTCGGATGGAGGAGCGCCACACTCGGATGGAGGAGCGCCACACTCGGATTGAGGAGTCACAGAGTCGAATGGAGCAGCGTCAGCTCGACATGTACGAGATGATGCTAGCCTGGACCCTGGGTCAGCAGCCACCTCCGCCTCCACCTTCTGCAGATGATTAGGGATAGAGGATGTTTAGGAATTATGTCTCTAGTTGAACGTTTTTCAAATTTCTATTTTGGATGTAAAAACTGAAGCTTTTGATTGAATGAAATGTTTTGTTTATAAAAATTATTTTTGTCTGACTGTATGTTTGTATCAATGTGCTTGTTTTATCCAAATTTGCCATGCCATGACATAAAATTCTATATTATCATATAACATGTCATCATACTGTTTAGGATTATTGTAGATGTCATGTTCGTTGCTAGAGTTTATTTATATGTCATGATATCATGATCATTGTCATGCTTTATTATTGTTATCATTTATGCTATGATCATTCATGCATTTAACTTGATTAAAATTGAGTTAAGGACAATGACATGACTTGGAGTCCCATTTATAAGGGAATCAAGTAGGGTTGCCTAGAAAATGTATGGGGCCATAATAATCCTAACTCCACATCTCACATCTAAATTGACATGTATGTGTGTGTATACACCTTAGATAACATGTGAGATGTTAGGATAATAAGTTAGGTTCAAGGTGCATAGGTAGTGCATCTAGATGAACTTAAACTTATTTCAATCATCACTAAGAATCATGAGGAAAGTTAATATACAAGTAATGTATATCTAGCCAATAGTCCATGGTTCAAAATAGGTTTTTAAAAACATTTTAAAATCACTTTAGAAAACCTTGGTGAAGTCTATCTTTTGATAGCAATCATCATTGTAGAAGTTGATACAAAGTAGATCAAAAACTTTAAAATTTTAATAGTTTTTGAACTTTGTACCAATATCTTATTTTAATGGTTAAAATATTTTTCTAAGATTTTTCACTGATTGTATGTGTGATAAGTATTATACATGTGAAATTTCATGATTTTTCAAGCTATATATATTTAGTTACGATTTTTCAAAGTTGGATTACGATAATCGAAAAGCGAGTTCTGATTATCGATCATTTGCCTCTCTGAGCGATCGTCGATGAAGCGACAATTGCTCGACAAAGCTGTCTAGCATGCGATGTCGATCATTCTTGATCGGTGCGATCGTGATGGGCACCGATCCAACTAGTTTACGGTGACTTGGTGATAGCTTTGATTTCGGGATAAACAAGATTGCTTAACCCGATTTCAGCTATGGTTAAGGTCCCTAACCACTCCTAACCCTAGGATATGCTTTAGAAAGCATTATAAAGGGTACAAATCCATTGGATATGGATTTGGAGAGGTGTTAGGTCAAAGTATCAAATTTAAGGGTGGAAGAGTTAATTTTTGAACTTTGAACCTTATTTTTGATTGTTTACGAGTTCCTATTAGCTTAGGGACTTCCCAAGGATATTGTTGGTGCAATGGTCAAGGGGGAGCAAGCATTTAGGGGGAGGTCTTCATCATGGGATGATGGATGATAATTTTCCTCATGAGAGGGAAAATGAGATTTTGAGATACCCAATTTGGAAATTGGGAGAGAGTATAGGATTGCCTCTCTTGAGTGATATGTGACTTATCACTAGGAAGATGGTAGACATCCTAGGTATTTTTGGACCAAGGGGGAGATTGTAAGATCTTATTGAATATGAGACATTGACCTCCTTGGAGAGTAAACCTTTTTTATGTTAGTCAAAAAGGGAGAAAATGTTTGGGATTACCAATTTGGGATAATTGGTAAGGAGATTTGAGTTAGTGGCCTAACTCAAGGTTTGTTTTGTCAAACATCAAAAAGGAGGAGATTGTTGGTGCAATCAACCCAGGTCACGATTGACCGGACTCGAGTTTGACTCGAGTGATGTTTTGATGTTTGACAAAGTAAGTTGACATTGATGTTTGACATTAATGTCTGTTGATATTTTGGGAAGATTATTTATACAATCAACCCGAGTTAGGTTTAACCGGACTCGAGTTTGACTCGAGGGAGACTTTGATGGTTGACTGGAAGTTGACCATGTCATGGAAAGTCCAAGTCTTGAGTACTTGGCAGTGTAAAGTCCAAACATGGGTCTTGGCAAGGTAAAGTCCAAGTCTTGAGTATTTGGCATGGAAAGTCTAACATGGGTTGGCAAGAGAAAGTCCAAGCTTGAGTCTTGACATTTGAGAAGTCCAAGGGGAATATTGGCGGCGTAAAGTCCAAGGGTGAAGTCTTGGCAGCATAAGTCCAATGGTTGGCAGCGTAAAGTTCAAGCGGAGTCTTGGCAGCATAAGTCCAATGTGCCTTGGCGGTGTAGACACCGTTAGCATGACATAGCCGATGAAAGCACCTGAAGGCTAGCGCAATGGATGAACAAGTCATGGATGACTTGGAGGGATCCGATAGGCATGAGGCTGACGGAGGTGGATAGAAGGCTTAGGTCTAGGCTAAGGGTAGTCTAGCAAGTATGGGGACACCATACTTGGGTTAAAACCTCATGTTTGAGGTTGGCAGTCAACTGACATTATGGCTGGTTCGATTGTCGTGAGTCGACTAGAGTTCGACTGCCATTTTAAAGTTGAAATTGCTCTGGCAGTCAATTGCTCATTGGATCGTCATTGATCGACCGATCATCGCAGACGATCGCAAGGGATTGGATTTGATCGCTGGTTTAGTCGTGAGCAAAATGTTCGTGAGCCGATCGGGCGACTACGAGTGACGATCGCCAATGTTGGCAGTCGACTGGTGAGAGTCCCGTTGAAACTTTTCCAGCGTGGATCGAGCCGTTGTCTCACGACAACATTGGCAGCAGTCAACTGGCGTCTTATGGCAATCGATTGATTGATGGAAATCCAGCCCGATGCAGGTTAAAAAGAGGAGCTCATGGAGGATTCCGGTATTGGTTCTTTGGGAGCTTTCCTGGGGCGATTTGAAGGCGAATTGCAGGTGCATTTCAGGGCCCTTCAACCTCATCCAAGCAACCAACAAGCAAAGCGCTCAAACCCTAGTTTTGTAAAGTGTTCTTTACATTTCTTTGTATTTTGCTTGTATTTTTGTGTATTGCTTTTGTAATCATTGTACAAGGTTTCTCCACCTCCGGATTTTTCCGAGAAGGAGTTATTTGTGATTAGTGGTTGCATGTGCATCAGTAGAGCTCGATCCGTGGAGTAGGAACCGTTCAGTTCCGAACCACGTTATATTCTTGTGTTCGTGTTTGTCTTGTTTATTGTTATTGCTATTATCTATATTTTGCTGCGCATAACAAGTTTTGTAGAGACGAACGCGAACGAATTCTATCAACGTACGAGCACGACGCTATTCACCCCCCCCCCTCCTCTAGCGTTCCAACGAGGACCTACACTTATCACTAGGAAGATGGTATGCATCCTAGGTATCTTTGGACCAAGGGAGAGATTGTAAGATCTCATTGGGACATGAGACATTGACCTCCTTGGAGAGTAAATCTTTTTTATGTTAGTCAAAAAGGGGGATAATTTATTGGGCAAATGACATCAATTGGGAAAATTGATGGGGATGTTTGGTTTGAGTTAGATGGTCTAACTCAATGGTTTGTTTGGTTTTTGTCAAACATCAAAATGGGAGAGATTATTAGTGCAATCGGCCCAGGTCACGATTGACCAGGACTCGAGTCTGACTCGAGAGATGTTTTGATGTTCGACAAAAATATATGACAATGAAATTGTCATGGAAAAGTCTAAGTCATGGGTACTTGGCATGGAAAGTCCAAGAGGGACACTTGGCATTTGGGAAAGTCCAAGTCTTGAGTACTTGGCATGTAAAGTCCAAGCATGGGTCTTGGTAAGGAAAGTCCAAGCATGGGTCTTGACATGGAAAGTCCAACATGGGTTGGCAAGGGAAAGTCCAAGCTTGAGTCTAGGCATTTGAGAAGTCCAAGGGGTTTGATATTACCGGCGTAAAGTCCAAGCGGGAGTCTTGGCAGCATAAGTCCAATGGTTGGCGGCGTAAAGTCCAAGCAGAGTCTTGGCAGCGTAAGTCCAATGTGCCTTGGCGGTGTAGACACCGTTAGCATGACATAGCCGATGGAAGCACCGGAAGGCTAGCGCGATGGATGACTTGGAGGGATCCGAGAGGCGTGAGACTGATGGAGGTGGCTAGAAGGTTTAGGTCTAGGCTAAGGGTGGTCTAGCAAGTATGGGGGCACCATACTTGGGTTAAACCTCATGGTTGAGGTTAAAACCTCATGTTTGAGGTGTGTCAGTCGATTGGTGACATATGGCAGTCGACTGACATGAGTCAACTAGGGTTTAACTGCGGGAATTGCCCTAGCAGTCGACTGTCATAGGTGGGTAGTCGACTGATCGTGTGATCAATTGACTGATGCTTGAGTTTTGGGGCACAGAATGGAGTCTCACTCAACCACTGTGGTCAGCAGTCGAGTGATGGCTTGAACAGTCGACTGATGGTAATGATCAATCGACTGATGTCCTAGTCGTTGGATTTTTCCAGCGTGGATTACACCGTTGTCTCACAGCAACAGTGTGATCAGTCGATTGATGGTCCCGATCAGTCGACTAATCGGCTTTTTCTAGCCCAGGCAGAAGATATAAATGGAGCTCGTGGAGGAGAAAAAGACAACCGGTTCTTGAGGGCATTTGGGGCAATTTGCTGCTGCAAATCAGGGTCTCCAAGTTGATTTCAAGCAACCAAGCGATCAAGCATTCAAAGAGCAATTGTAAAGTAGTTTTCTTTACTTGCATTGCAGTTCATTATTGTAATTGCTTGTATCCATTTTTTATTGTTGTAAGAATAATTTATAAGAGGTTTCTCCACCTCTGACTTGTGTCGAGAAGGAGTATTTGCAATTAGTGGTTGCGTGTGCATCACTAGAGCTCTTTAGAGCTCAATCCGTGGAGTAGGAACCTTGAGGTTCCAAACCAAGTTATATTCTTGTGTTCTTGTGTGATTGTTTATTTCGTTATCATTATTATTATCTATATTCCACTACGCTAACGAAGTTTGTAGACGAACACGCAAAAGAATTCCATCACGCACTAGCTCGACGCTATTCACCCCCTCTAGCGGCCTCAAATCTCTTACATAATCCCTTTTGAACAAGGGCTTCATCTATTATTTTCTTCTTTAGGAAAGTTGTATCATGTAGCTCTTCCTCATTAAAGAACTTCTTCATTGTGAGCTTCCACCAATATCTTTCCCAACTTATCCCTCCTTCTAGACCTCTTCCTGCTGTGTGAGGCCTCAGCTCCTCTGTATTGCACCAGAGTCAAATAAGCATATGACTTCTTCACCCTTTATTACACAGGAATCACATATATAATTAGATGAGAACCCATCTCCTTCACTTCACCTTGTGCAAGGATAAAGAAAAAATGTATAGTTGAGGTAAAACTCGGTTATGCTAATCTCTTGCCAAATGAGGATAAAATAACGTATACAGCTAAGGCGAAACTCAGCTCTTCCAATCCACCATCATACGGGAATAAAAATAATGTGTATAGCTGGGGCAAAACCCCGCTCTTCTGATCCACCACCATACAGGGATAAAAATAATATATACAGCTGAGGGAAAACTCAGCTCTTCCGATCCACCATTGCACGGGGATAAAATAATATATATATAGTTGAGGTAAAACTCAGCTCTTTCGATCCACCCTCGCACGGGGATAAAATAATATATATAGCTGAGGCAAAGCTCAGCTCTTCCGATCCACCATCGCACGGGGATAAAATAATACATATAGCTGAGGTAAAGCTCAGCTCTTCCGATCCACCACCGCACAGAGATAAAATAATATATATATATAACCGAGGTAAAACTCAGCTCTTCCGATTCACCACCGTATGGGGATAAAATAATGTATAGCTGAGGAAAAACTCAGCTCTTTCGATACACCACCGCACGGGGATAAAAATAATAAATACAACTAAGAAAAAACTCAGCTCTTCCGATCCACCACCGCACGGGGATAAAATCATGTATAGCTAAGGAAAAACTCAACTCTTCCAATCCGCCACCGCACGGGGATAAAGTAATATATAGCTGAGGAAAAATTCAGCTCTTTCGATCCACCACCGCACGGGATAAAATAATATATATATATATATAGCCAAGGTAAAACTCAGCTCTTCCGATCCACCATCGCACGGGGATAAAATAATGTATAGCTGAGAAAAAACTTATCTCTTTCGATCCACCACCACACGGGGATAAAAATAATATATATAGTTGAGGCAAAACTCAACTCTTCCGATCCACCATCGCACGGGAATAAAATAATATATAGTTGAGTACAGATTTAGCTCTTCCCATCTACTGCTATATCTTCTTCCTTGTCTCTACCTTGAACCCAACTCCTCCGTTCCATCATCGCACGGGGATATCTGCTTGTCTTGTAGGCAAACAATAATAATAGTGACGACTCGACTTAGGGCTTTGCCTGGTCGGGTCGGAAAAAATTCTTTACTCCGCCACTATATTTCTTCAAGAGTGCTTCTACCTTAAACCCAACTCCTCCATTCCACCACCGCATGGGGATATCTGCTTGTCTTGCAGGCAAACAATAAGAATAGTGATGACTCGACCTAGGGCTTCGCCTTGTCGGGTTGGAATAAATGTTTTACTCTGTCGCTGTGTTTCTTCAAAAGTGTAGTGAGATCCAACTCCTCCGTTCCACCACCGCACGGGGATAACAGTTTCGACTAACGCCAAACCATAAAAAGTGTGATGACCCGATATGGGGTTGGGCCTCTTCAGGTCAAAAGAAACTTTTTCACTCTGCCTTTCTTCACAGGTGTTTTTACCTTAAATTCTACTCCTCCATTCTACCACCGCACGGGGATAACGGCTTCGGCTAGCACCGAGCCATAAGACAATGTGACGATCCGATATGGGGCTTGGCCCCTTCAAGTCAAAAGGAACTTTTTCACTCTGCCATTCTTCACAGGTGTTTTTACCTTAAACCCTACTCCTCCGTTCCACCACCGCACGGGGATAACGGCTTCGGCTAGCATCGAGTCACATGAAAATATGATAATCTGACCCAAGGCTCCACCCTCTCAGGTCAGAAGAATTTTTTTATACTGCATTATTTCTTCATTCATCCGTTAAATGGGGATAATAGTTTTGGCTGAGGCCAAACTTTAAAGAAAAAATGAGAAGTATACCTTCGAGGGTCATGTCTTTGCCCTGAAGTTAGATGCTTTTGTTCTTCTGCCATGCAGAGACAACGGTTCTAGCAGATAATGGGTGGTGAGAAGAATAAATTACTATTTCACACCTTCCAAGGCCTAACCTCGCGGATTTAAAGCCCAATGGACACCGTAAGCCCATTTAGTGTCCCATATATAAGACTTTTCATCTTCTCTCTTTTCCATTTCCATCTTCTTTTCCTGACTTTCAATCTTCTTCTTCTTCGCCCACCACTACTCCCCGGTGTTCCAGCGACTAGCTTCTGCGCTTCTTCTCTTCCTCAAGAGACAGGATGTATTCCCTCTTTCAGCAAGCACTGGCAAAGCGCCGCCAAGGGTCCAGGCGAAGCGAGGGCCAACAGCCTACAACACCTCCACCTTCATCCCCTCTTTTGCCCTCACCCATTCCTGTCGCTTCTATTCCAGTGCCCCCTTCTCCTCCTTGTTCATCCGAAATCTCCGTCTCAACAGCGCCGATTATGCTTAGCGTAACTTGTCCATCCCCACCTCCGATGCTGCTCGAAAACCCTAACTCGCCCATCCCTTCACCTTTTGTCCTGGGAATCTGCAAATCTCCCCCTCCTTTCTTGCAACATCAGGTTGAATTGAGGGGCGCTACGCATCAACGTCTGCAGGTAGAAGACCTTCCTACTTCCTCTCCCTCTCCTTCTCCGCAACCTTCTTCTGTATCGGAACCCATGATGGCTGAGATTCCCCCATCTTCGCCTCTGCCTCTCCTAGTCACCTCCCCATTGTCTTCCCCTGCTGCCCCAAGTTCAGGAGGTCTTTCTCCTCAATTGGATATAGTCCATGACTTCCCTGATCTTCCTCCCACTAGCGTAGAACCTTCAATTCCAGTGCTCTCCATATCTTCCTCACCAAGTATCTCACCGAGCCAGTTACTTCCTACGGATTCTTCTGCTCCCGTCGAACAGCGGGCAATTTCTGACTTTCCACAACCCGCGTCTGTTTCCCCTCTTTCTTTTCCAATTCCATCGAGCCTCTTAGCAAGACTCTATTCGCAGCCTCCCCAACCCATTCGGATGCCTCCATGCCGCCTTCCATTCCTTTAGACACCACCTCTCCTCCTTCTGAACCCCCCGCACAACCCATTGCTTCCACCTTTCACCACCCCATCATGAGCGAACCTTCACCTCTAGTGTCATCTATCCCTTCTTCTTCTTCCAACCGTGGTCTTTGAATCTTAAACTTGGAAGAATTGATTCCACGAATGGAGATTTTGCGCCATGTTCTGGAACTGGTAAGCTCCCCAAACTGACTTCGCTGATTTCTTTTGTCTAACGATTTCTTTCTGATTAATGACCTCCAGGCCTTAACAAACTATCAAGAGGTGGACCGCTCCTTCACGCAATACCGAGCTCAGTTTCTACAACATGAGCAACAACAACTGGAATATCAAACTGCTGCAAGGAGCCGAGAAGATCTTCTATTGCAAAAATTGATGCAATGTCAGGAGCAGCTAGTGGAAGCTCATCGCCAGTGGCTAGAAGATGCCAAGACTAATACAAAATTACAAGCACAGCAGCAGGCCCACACAGAACTTCTATCTACTCTGCAGGGCACTCAGTAGGAACAGACTAATAGAACAACTCACCAGCCTTAAGAATTGGCTGACCTTCAGGAGTAGATAGCTGAACTCCTCTGCGGAAAGCAAAGGGACTCTTAAATCATTGCTAATCTTCGAGTCCAACACCAAAGAGCGGAGGACAAGATAGCGGATCTCTGTACCTGCTTATGCAAGGAGGTATAGGAAAACTCCTCATTAATAACTTCTAGGGCACACGCTCACACCCGTATACGCAGGCAGGAAACATCCCTCCAAAGGCTGGGCCGCAAGCTCGTTCGTACCAGATCCCACATAGAGGCTGTAGAGGGTATCTTGGCCTCCATACGCCAGGATATGATGGAGATGACAAGTTTCCTACAACAGGGTCAGACCTCCCGAACGGATGATATAACTGTCCTGGTCAACGCTATCATGGAGATATCCCAACGCTACAGTGAAATGCGTTGGTCCCTTCGTGAGCATCAAGAAAATTATCGTAGGCTTCATTGAGATCGAAGTCCTGATGACCCGAGCCAACGAGAACGGCTGATAGCTCTGATACGGGTCACCTTCCAGGATGGATTCAATGAAGCGGTTCGGCAATACGCCGACCAAGGACTACCTCCAGCGAGCCAGCTTGCACTCTTTTTGCACTGGGAAACTGGCTTCCGGCGCTACCCTCCAGATCATTTCAAATTATAACTCTATGTATCACTTTAGAATGGTCGTTGTTAAGGGATTTTGGTCATTATATATAGTTCCCTTTTTGTTTTCATTCTTTTCATAGTATTCCAATGGAGAAATTAGTTTTACTACAAATGACTCGCCACTTGTATCCATGCTTGCCATATATCAAATGACATATTGAATCGCCACGTACATTCCATAAGGGACCCACCAACTCTTTCCTTCATCCCCCGCTCCTTACATGGTATGAAAATACTTCAAATGTACAACGTTCCAGGGTCGAGGGAGTTCCTTGCCCTGATTATCCTTCAAATAATAAGTCAATCCTGCCACATGGTGCATCGCCACATAGGGTCCTTCCCAATTTGGAGTCAACTTTTCTGGATCTTCGACAGGGCTAACCTTACGTAGAACCAAATCCCCTTCTCGAAATCTTCGATGCACTACCTTTTTATTAAAGGCTTGCTATACCCTTCGTTTATAAAACTTCGCCCACCTCCGCGCCTGTTCTCGTTTTTCTTCCATCAAGTCCAGCTCGGTGCCTCGGATAATTTGATTCTGCTCCGGCTCATAAACTTCTACGCGAGCACTACTCAAAATGGCCTCCACTGGAATAACAACCTCCGTTCCATACACTAAGCTGAAGGGAGTTTCTCCTATTGCCGTTTTGGGGTAGTTCGGTAGGCCCACAGGATCCCTGGCAATTCTTCCACCTAGTTTCCCCTCTAAGCACCTAACTTGGTCTTCAACCCCTGAATGAGGATTCTATTAGTCACTTCGACCTGCCCGTTAGCCTGAGGGTGAGCTACAGAAGTGAAAGTCTGCTGGATGTTAAGACTTTGACACCATTTCTTGATCCTTTTTCCCTGAAACTGTCGTCCATTGTCACTGACTAATCTCCTTGAGACTCCATATCTACAGATAATGTTCTTCCATAGGAACTGTATTACTGCATTCTCAGTGATTTTGTCGAGGGGCTCCGCTTCCACCCACTTGGAGAAGTAATCTATCGTCACCAATAAAAATTTCTTCTGCAAAGGTGTCACAGGCATGAGACCCACTATATCCATTCTCCACTGATCGAAGGGACAGGAAGCAACAATAGCTTTCATCAGCTCGGCTGGTCATTTGGACTGGTCGCTATGCTTCTGGCAGGCCGAGCAAATTTGCACGATATGAGTCGCATCTTGTTGTAGAGTGGGCCAAAAATACCCAGCTAACAAGACTTTCCTCACCAAAGCTCTTCCTCCCAAATGGTTACTGCAACAACCCTCATGTATTTCCCGGAGCACCCATTCACCATCTTCCTTTCCCAAACATTTCAATAGGGGCCGCTCAAAAGACATCTTATATAGGACTCCGTCCACGATGGTAAACCGCTTCGCTCTGCTCATCAAAACAGATGCTGCCCCTCTTTCTTCTGGAACCTTTCCTTGCTACAAGTATGCTATGATGTCAGTCCTCCAGTCAGGAATATGATTCACTCCTGATATGACCTCCTCCACATTATATATCACCAAAGAAGTGGGGACTTCTGCGCAAACTGCTTCAGGTTGTTTTACCCCTTCTATAGCACTAGCTAGCCAAGCCAACTCGTCCGCCTTCCAGTTATTCTCTCTCAGAATCTGTTGCAAGAGAACTTGCCGAAAATGAACTTTCTCTTTCTCAAAGGCCACTAAATATTTTTGCAAACTTTCTTCCTGAACCGTAAAAGAACCCTGGAGTTGCGACACTGTTAACTGAGAATCTGAATGAATCATGACAGAAGTTGCTCCCACAGCTCTGGTGGCATGTAACCTTACTAGGATAACTTCATATTCTGCTTCATTGTTGGATGCTAGATATCCCAGGCGCACGACTATGTGAGTTTCCTCCTTCTCAGGGGATATTAACAGTACCCTCACTCCATTGCTCGCAGATCCAGAAGAACCATCCATAAAGACGTTCCACACTTCCGATCCTTCTTCTGTTTCAGCCAAGCTATTCTCTAAATCAACAGGTACCTCTGCCAGAAAATCAGCTAGGGTATGAGCCTTGATGATGATTCGGGGCTGATAATGAATGTCGTACTCGCTTAGCTCCACTGCCCATTTAGCCAATCTACTAGAGAAATTAGGCTTAGTCACCACCTTGCCTAACTCACTATGAGTCAAAACATTAATTGGGTGAGCTAGGAAATATGGTCTCAACTTGCAGGATGTCAAAACTAGGATATACACCAACTTCTCTAGCTCAGTGTACCGTGCTTCAGTTCGTTTCAAGACATGACTGGTATAGTAAATAGGTTGCTGCTGAGAACCTTCTTGCTTCAATAATACTGAACTGATGGCTCCCTCTGAAACAACTAAATACATCCACAAGGGCTCTCATGCAACTGGTTTGGCTAGCAGAGATAGTTTAGCTAAATATTTCTTTAACTCTTGGAAGGTCTGCTCGCATTGATCATCCCATTGAAATGTAGTGGTTTTACGCATAATCCGAAAGAAAGAGAGCCTTTTGTCTGCTGATCTAGCTATAAATCGGGACAAGGAAATAATCCTCCCCACCAGCTTTTGAGTTTCTTGTAGATTAGTAGGCGACTTCATGTTGCATAATGTCTGCACTTTCTCTGGATTGGCCTGTAGTCCCTTCTCAGTTACAATATACCCCAGAAACTTCCCGCTCTTTACACCGAACAAATATTTTTTGGGGTTCAGTTTCATGTTATATCGCCTCAGAGTAGCAAAAGTCTCGTCTATATCCGTAACTAGATCCCGAGTAGTCTTTGATTTAACCAGGATATCATCAACATAAACTTCAACATTCTTGCCCTTTTGTTCTGCAAAAATTTTGTCCATGAGTCATTGATAGGTAGTCCCAGCATTTGTTATGCCAAAAGGCATCACTACGTAGGCATACAGTCCTCCCGCCGTCACGAAACTAACTCTCTTCTGGTCTTCTTTAGCCAATAGTATCTGATGATATCCTTGGTAGACATCCATTAGAAACACTACTTCATATCCCACGGTAGAATCTACCAACTGATCAATGCGAGATAAGGGGTAGCAGTCTTTAGGCCATGTTTTATTTAAATCACGAATGTCAATACACATCCTCCATTGCCCCGAAGGCTTAGGGACCAAAACTACATTAGACACCCACTCGGGAAATTGAATTTCTTTAACATGACCCGCTTGCAATAATTTATCTACTTCTTCAGCTATAACTTTGTCTTTTTCAGACCCAAAATGTCGTCGCTTCTGCTGGATGGGTCGGACTCCTCTAGTGATGTTGAGATGATGTTCAGCAATGTGAGGATCTATCCCCGTAAGGTCGTGTAAATCCCTAGCAAAGATATCTTCGTTCTTCTTTAAGCAGGCCACCAGCTCCTCCTTAACCTCGAGTTGTTAAGCTACTCAAGTGACTTTTCCCAAAGCTATCTCCACCAGTTCCCCTTCTTCTATTTTTCCCGCTTTGGGGAGAGACTCTTCCAGCACGCATATGTCAGAGATCACGACGGCTTTTCCCTTGGGGTCGTCTACTTTGGCTTTCTTCTGGTCATCCCTGACCATCTGTACATAGCAGTTCCGGGCGGCCTTCTATTCGCCTCTGGCCTCCCCGATCAGCTGCCCGACCGGAAATTTCACCTTCTGGTGGTAAGGGGAAGCCACGACCTGGAAAATAGACAAGAAGGGATGACCCAAAATTGCATTATAAGTGGACGGAGCATCCACTATGAGGAAAGGAACAATATTAGTTTTTTAGCTGGGTTTGGTGCCCAGAGTGAAAGGCAATGAGATTTGCCCTATGGGATGCACCACATGTCCTGCAAATCCAAATAGAGGAGTAGTCATATCCTCTAACTGTGCATTTCCCAGTTGTATTTGTCCGAAGGCCTCTTGGAAGAGGATATTAACAGAGCATCCTGAATCGACTAAAACCCGGGCCACTTCATAATTAGCAAGAGAAATACGAATTACTAGGGCATCCATATGAGGTAGCAGAATGCCTCGGAGATCTTCTGGCCCGAATGAAACTGGTGGCGTGGTCTGGACAACTTGATCAGTCACGATAGCTAAGTTCTCCATGAGGCGGGCATAGGACTTCCAAGCCCTATTGGAGTCCCCATTAGTAGGTCCTCCTGCGATAACGTGAATAACTCCCCGTGTGGGGATGTCATTCAAATCAGATGAAGGGTCTTCACCTGACGACCCTCCTTGAGAAATACCCTCTTGGACGGGAATCTATTGATCCGGAGGGAAGATAACCTGAGGTCTCTAGTTGTAGGGCCCCGGGCGAGCCATGTTAGGCCGCTGGCCTCGCCGTGTCGGTCCTCCCATTTGAGGCCGCAGATGTGGATAGGCGGCTCGGATGCATTCCAGATTTTCTTGCAATTTGAAACATCGACCACTAGCGTGGCCATACTCCATATGATATTGGCAGAAGAAAGGAGTGGGAGGGTTACGATGCACCCCCCCCCCCTATACCCCATTGGCCGTTGCAGAAGACCTTGCTGGTCATAAAACTCCATCTTCTGCTCTTTCCAAGTTCTTGGGGGAGGGACTGTGTCAGCAACCATGATCTACAACGGAGGAGTGGGGTGAGCTCCTTGCATCAATAATCGGGGCCTGAGAGCCTCTGGTAGAAAAGGTTGCACATATTCTCGCCGAGGAGGATCTCGAGGGGCTGCCGGATGACTTCTTTCTGTAGGGACCATTGCAAAGGATTGTTTGACCCTTCGAACCTTCAGTCCTTCCTCCTTGTTAATGTATTTCTCCGCGTGGCTTAGCAATTCCTCGTAGCTAGCCGCGGGCTTTCTCAATAGTGAGCTAAGGAAAGGTCCCTCCCTTAGCCCATGCAGAATGGCCACCCTCAGTGCATCTGATTTCGCCGAGGGGATATTCCTGGCAGTGGAAGTAAATCAATGAAGATACCCTCTAAGTGACTCTGAGGGCTCCTACCTAATGTGTAGCAGGATTGAAGCATCATGCTTGTACATCTTGCAACTGGTAAATTCTTGGCGGAATACCCCTTGAAAATTAGCAAAGCAAGTAATATACCCCGGGGGAAGGGTGTTGAACCATTTTTGTGCTGAGTCGGTTAAAGTGGTACGAAAGACTCGACATTTGAGGGCGTCAGTGTAACAATGAAGCGAGGCAGCTCCTACAAACTGTGATAGATGTTCTTCAGGATTCGTCATGCCATCATACTTGTCCACCTCGGGATTTATGAAGTATGAGGGTGACAATTCAGAAAGAATGTCCACGATGAAATGACTGGACTCGTAAATCTCAGGAGCCCTAGTTGACTGGCTTTCGTCCTGCTCTTCTCGTCCAATTTGGGCTGCAGGCATAGTGGTCTGATGCACTCTTCCCCCCAACCCCTCCCCAGGCAACACCTCGACATTTGTAGTTGTACGAAGTGGAGGGGACATCTCCTGTTGCTATCCATGAGGGGAAGGTTCATCAGAATGAGGATGAAGGTACTCAGTCCTTCTCCTCTCTTTAGTGAGGGCTTCGGCCATGGTTGTGTCCACCATGACCCTTAACTATGATAGTAGTAGTGTGATGGATTCTCCTCCACAGAGGAAGCTGCTGGATAGTGTATCTCCTCTGTCTGCATCTCAACATCTTGCTCAGAATTTCCCACAGACGGCGCCAATTGATGCGGTCGTAGACAAATTTTCTAGCTTCCTCTCGACACCGGGGAGTGTGCAGGAAGCTTGAGGGTTCTCTCTGGCTGCAATAATAATGAAAGACGAAGAAAAACACATGCAACACAAGCAAAGAGCATAGACACAAGATTTAATGTGGTTCGGAATGAAGATTCCTACTCCACGGGGGTGAACTCTCCCATGAGATACGGTACCAAAGTACTTTCACTATGAACTTCCTCCTTCGCGAAAAAAGTTTTCGAAGGTGGAGGAAAAATCTCTTACAGTTAGCTCAATATACAAAGATAGAAAAGATGGAGTTCACTACTCTCCTTGTCTCCTTTCCCCGGCAATGTCGTTGCTCTCCCCTTCAAGTGTGCCTTTGTCTCTCCTGTTTGGAAGTTGCAAATCCTCTTCCTCTTACCTTTTCTCTGCTTTTTATCCTCCTCCCCTTCCTCTAGCCAGCTGTTGCAAAACAAACCTTCTCCATTGTACACGTGGCCACCTTGCTTATCTGGAGAATCATTCTGTTACAAAAATGTGAAGTGAAGACTCCTCTGAATATTATGTGGGGTCTTAATTTGTTGTGTAACAAATTTCTCATCCACATTTTGGGAAATATTCTAGCCCATCCTTTTCACCCACTTGCCTTTCGTAAAGCTAGACTAAACCTACTGCTTAAGTGTAGCATAGCTCTTAGACTTTTTCTAATAATCCGGATCAACTTCTATCCTTCCCATACCAAACCAATCCTCAGGCCTGTTCTACCGAGCCGATTCCTATTCTTCCCATACCGAACCAATCTTCGAATTCGCACGGCCATGCCAATCCCCTTAAACCGTCCCCCCGAGCCATTTTCCCTAGACTTATGCGCTCGAACCGATTTTCTCAGACCCCCTCCGCCGAACCAACTATTTGGTTCGGACAATATCCTATGCATGGGTCTTTTCATTTTACTTATGGGAAAAGGTAGCAACAGTATCATTCATCATCATCATTAAAAGCATTGAAGATTCACACGTGGTGAAGAGATCAATGTAGAAGAAAAAGGATTGCGAGCACTAGTTAGATAAAAAAAGATGATCAAGGGAAAGCGAAGAAGCAATGATAAAGAAAAGAGAAAGATTATTACACACTTCAATTGCCATGTAGAAGGATATTGTGCAGTATTCGCCCCAAGTCAAAGGAGGAGAAGGGTGTATTTGGTTCAGGGTTATTATTGATAACCTTGGTTATTCATCCAAGGTTATCAATAAAAACCTTATTTAGTTCAGGATTTGAATGATTAACAAGTCATGATGGATGCGTCATGCCTATAGAATCGAGTAACGCTAGAAGGGGGTGAATAGCATTCGATTTTTTTTCCTCGTAAAATCAAAGAAACACATAGCGGAATAAGTAAGAACAAAGACACACTTTTATTTTACTTAGTTCACAACCAAAAGGTTGCTTGTCTAAGGCCCTGCGATGCTAGATCACTTCCGAAGGACAATTCACTAAAACTCTCTTCATCGTTGGAGATAAGAGATACGAGGCAATACAAAATATGTAGAGGAGAGGGTAACAAGTCTATCTCTTCCTCTTAGCAAGTAGTAAGTAAAGAAATAGTAACTAAATTAGTACCGATTTTAAGAAGTAACAAGAAGAGTTTTGTCGGCATTACGACGTTGTTGCAAGAAGACGAGAGCTTTGGATTGATGGAGCACTTTGGGAGCCTCTCAAGTTTATAGAAATGAATAATTTGCCTCTCCTTTTATAGTCATTTGAACCCCAACTCATTGAGATCCAGATCTGGGTCAAACATCCACATCACCCCTCCTTTAGTGGATCTTATCTTGACTCTTCTCGAAGTGATCAGATTAACTAGCAGTCGATTGATGGTAGTTCAGTCGACTGTCATTTACCTATAGTTGACTAATGACTTGATAAATCACGTGCAACACATGGTTAGCATAAGAAACTTTATCAATAGCAAATTCGACGGTCCTGTATTATCTGATCTTGACTTAGACCTTCCTCCAGAAGTCTTAGTCGAATCGTGCCTATGATCATCCCCGTACGAAGGACACGCCCTTACCATCACTCCACACTCGGAGCTTACCTTTAGTCCTTCTAACCTATCGCTTAGCTTCCGGTCACCACCGAGGTTTCTCGACTCCCCGAGATTCTCTTGGTGTCACCCGACCACCGAGGTTTCTTGTCCTAAGATTCTCTTGGTGTCGTTGGCCTTAGCAAAACTTAATACATTACTTGCACACTCAACACAATATATGAGATAACAAGAATGGCTTAACTTTGAATCTTTGTCATCATCAAAACATAAGTTTGATTATCTGGTGTCCCTGCACCAACAATGTCACGTCAGCAAAAAGAGTTATGCATGGGGAATCGAAAAACCTCCTAGAAGCTTGGTTTTTGTAGATCCTTGGGTTATGGATTTTTTTCCCAAATATATCCTTCATTTTTTACATAAATAGAAATCCGACTATACATAAATTAATAATATAATTAAAATCCTTATTGATCAACTGCGATAGTCGCCAACGCCCGTCGACGGCGATCGATAGCGATCGGTGGTAGGCGGCGATGGCCGACAATCGACGAGCGACCGACTGACGATCGACAATAGACGATCGACGACCGACGATCGACGATTGACGATCGATGATCGACGACCGACGATCGATGATAACGATCAACGATCGACGATTGACGACCGACGAATAACGATCGCCGTCGGCCGCCATTATCGGCTTGGCGGCGTGATCGCCGTCGCCGGCCATCGATCGATCGCCGATCGTTTGGCCCGTTTCATCGGTGACGGCTGACCGCTGGTTGTCGGTTGTCGACCACTGATGGTCGTCGATCGTCAGTCATCGACCAATCACCGACCGTCGACCGATCGTCGATCGTCGATCGATCGTCGACCGATCATCGTCGATCGTCGTCGGGCGTCATCGGTCATCGATCGCCGATCGTGGATCGACCGTCGTCGATCGTCGATCTCCTGTCGTTATCGTCAAGCGCCAACCACTGTTATCGATTGTCGATCGCAACCACCTCATCAATTACCGATGCAATTGTCATAATTATCGGTAGTCACTCGTTGTCATCTCACTGGACGACAAGGCGATCGACACAACCATAACCTTGTTTCATTCCAAACAAACGTTGGGCCACCACATGACTGTGTGTTTCCATACGGCCAAGCCATGTGCGGCCTTGTGGTGGCCAAATTCGAGCCTCAGACACAGCCATGTGTAGCCACACGCCCTGGCCATGTTTCCTACTGCATCCAGCTGCCAAATGCTCATTTTTCACTCCAAAAGTGCGCCGTTTTCCCCATGAAATGTTATCCTGCACACAAAAGTACAAAGAGTAGATCTCCGAACTAGAAAACAGGAAATGCATGCAAAACAAAGTAAAATATGCATGAAACAAACATAAAATGAAATGAGATGTGAGCGAAAACTACTCCTAAAATCCTATATATTTTTCTCACATCAGATATATGTCAAAAAGGGAGAGAATTGATGGGAGAATTTGAGAACTGCCCACCTAACTCAAATCTTCCAATTCTCCCAATTGGGCAGTTCTCAAATTCTCCCATCATATACTTATTTCTAAAGATCAGGTTGGATTTTCCAATAAATATCAACTCGAAGCGATCAATGAGCAAGATAGACAATATACAAACCTGAAGAAAGGTTAATGAATACATAAACCACGGATGTCAATTCAGGATGACACAAGTTAGAACAAAAGGTAGATCCTCTTAATGTCATGTTACTAAACATGATTCTGAGTCTTAGCCAGAGGAAAGTTGAAGGCGAGAGTTTGGCAGGAGAAGTTAAGATACCATAGATAGATAGCGATGCAAATTGAGCGAATAAAAAGAAGGTAAGTTATAAGGAAGTTGTTGGCCATCTTCTTCTTGAGGTTAGTCATTTGAAGCAGTTGCTAATGCAAAAGGATATTGAACTTGAAGTTGTCTGCCCTTTACAAAGACAAAGGGACCAAGAAGTCAAGAATTTAAATGAACAAATGAACGAATTTCATGGACAATAGATGATAACCATGTAGATCTTTCAATTACCCTCTGCTTCAAATCAACGACCTCCTCCTCGATCTCCTCCTACTGATGCAAATGACGATGAAGATAATTTTTTTTACTATGGTGGTGTTTATGTCTGAATTATTATATCCAAATATTATTTGACTTGTCACATTCGATATGCTTGTATTAAGTTTAATATGTATGATGAATGATTTATTAGTTGCAATGTTGATTTAGTATTATTTCATTTTAAATGATTAGATGTTTATGGAGTTTGATATGTGATATATTTGATATTGTTAGATGTTAAAATTATATTGAATCATTTTATATGTCTTTTAGTTGTAAAATTTGTAAAAATAGGTAGAATAGTTGTTATATATTATTGTTTTTCCCCTTTTTTTTATAGTTTTACAAGGAAAACTAATTTTATCGGAGCGCCTAGGTTTACGAGTTCCTAGGGGTTTTTGGGATTTTTCGGAGTTCGCCACATTTGGCAGGTTTTGCGAGTCAATCTGACGATTTTTGGATTGGTATGGATTTCCGACGATTTTTTAAGTTTCGAAAATTCGAGGTATTATTGACGAGGTCAATATGGGGATTTGGCGACGACGGGACCTCTCCTGACGGTGAAATAGGTATGATGATTAATTTTATATGTATTTACTTCTAGTAACATCTGTAATAATTTAACAGATATGAGACGAGGTGGGCGTGCTCCTGCACCAAGACGTGGTGCAGGGCGACCATGCCAGAGGACATTGAGATCTCTGGTGACGGAGTTACCAGAGAGATCTACTGAGGGTGAGCATGTTGATCAGGGTCATATTCCGCTTGGTGCTACGGGAGTCGTGGATCCTCAGTCCTCGGCGGTTCCTCCTCCAGAGATACCCACTTCTGGAGTATCCGATGTACCAGCGGGAGACCCTGCTGCTACACTTCAGACACCCTCACCAGTAGGGCCTGTTACTACTAACCCGACATGCCCATCAGTGGAGTCGGTCGGTCCTCACTCGGTATCTACCCCTGAGTATGCAGCGACACCATCTATGGTAGTTTCACCAGCTCCTGCGACGACCCCTACTCATCCTACTGATGTGGCTGCGGCACGAGCTCGGATTCCTGATTTAGCAAAGTCGATGAAAAGCTGGTTCAC
Source organism: Wurfbainia villosa (assembly GCA_025175895.1). Taxonomy (NCBI): domain Eukaryota; kingdom Viridiplantae; phylum Streptophyta; class Magnoliopsida; order Zingiberales; family Zingiberaceae; genus Wurfbainia; species Wurfbainia villosa. The sequence continues at coordinate 8,144,674 of CM046007.1, forward strand.
CTTATTCAGCGGAGAGACTGATCCGAGTGTGGCTCAGTCTTGGATCGAGATGATGGAGCGTACCTTCTACTATATGGTCTGCTCCGAGTGAGAGAAGGCAGAGTTGGCAGCCTTCCATTTACGAGGCGAGGCCGAGATCTAGTGGGACATGCAACGCTCAATCATCGATGAGCAGCAGATTACCTGGGCGAGATTTAGAGAGACATTTGAGAGTCAGTACTTTCCACGAGCATATCAGATGATGCATCGTCAAGATTTTCTGAGTCTTCGATAGAATAATCGCTCAGTGATGGAGTATAATACAGAATTTAATCGGTTAGCCAGGTTTTGTCCAGAGTTAGTTGCTGAGGATAGGTCACGCATGATGCAATTTGTTCAGGGACTAGATGGGCATCTCCAGGTCAAGATGGCAGAATTTGGTAGTTCTTCCTACCGAGAGGCATTGGATAGAGCTGGCTCAGCGAGAGTTAATAGGAAGAGGAAGCGGTGAGCAGAACTACGGTCGGAGAACCACGGACTCGGGCACCGACGAGTGTACAGAAGTGATCGATGGTCGGGTCAGAGTCACTCTGGGGCATCTAGTCGGCCTCAGAAATCAGGATGATCTTCAACTGGGCCTTCCCGGTCTTCTCAGTAGAGCCGGAGGTCGCCCACTAGTGACACCTACTGTACTCGTTGTGGATCGAGGGAGCATATCGTCTCAGCCTGCACCTTGGGACAGTCAGTTTGCTATTATTGCAAACTACCTGGACACCTGAGCCGAGATTGTTCGTTGAAGGCTCAGCATGTGGCTTCCGGGGTTTCTATACAGGGAGGACCGTTGCGTCAGTCTGGGACTTAGAGAGGGGGGCAGACAGCCAGACCTTCGCAACGCCCACAGAGGACAGCTGCCCCTTCAGGAGTCGCATATGGCATTCATGGACAAGAGTACACCAGTGCACGTACGGTGTCACAGGGTTCTGTTTCAGGACCGCAGTATCATATGCAGCCAGCCTACATAAAGAGCGGCACCGCATCTGATAAGATCAACTCTGACCTCCGCCACTAGTTCAGACCGGCCCGGCCTACCAAGTCTGATAAGATCACCATAGCTTTCATATCAGCCTTCATATCAGCCTACGTACCAGCCTTCGTATCTGTCTCAGGCCCAGGCACAGCCACCTCTAGCAGTGCTACCGCCTCCACCTCCACCGGAGACTGGGCAGCTCCATGCGATTACCAGAGAGGATGCGCACCGAGCCTGTGAATCCGTTTTCCGTGGTACGGTTTCACTTTATGCATTTTCAGCTATTATGCTTATTGATACTGGCAGTTCGCATTCATTTATTTCTCGTACATTTATGAGAGAGATTGGTAGACTACCTACTATTAGATCACAGCGATTAACCGTCTCCCTACAGTCCGGTGATACATTGGATGTTGCCCAGGAGGTCCGAGGTTGTCCCTTAGATTTCGGTAACATCATTCTTACTGTAGATTTATTGGTACTGGACATAGTCAAGTTCTATATTATACTTGGCATGGATTGGCTGTCAGCATATCATGCCACAGTTGATTGCCAGACGAGGGTGGTCACATTTCGACCTCCGAACCAACCCTCGTGGGATTTCACTGGTATCCGGGACGACGACATATCGACCATTTCTGCGATTTAGGCGCAGAAGCTTTTATTGTACGGTTGCCAGGATTTTCTATTATCTATGATCAATGTAGAAGACAGTGGTGACTCTCAGATTGCTGACATTCCTATTGTCCGAGAATATCTGAATGTCTTTCCAGAGGAGTTACCGGGCCTGCCTCCCAGAAGGCAAGTGGAGTTCATGATTGAGTTAATTCCTGGGATGGCGCCGGCATCGAAAGCTCCTTATCGTATGGCCCCGAGAGAGTTGGATGAGTTAAAGGTTCAGCTCTAGGAACTTTTGGACAGAGGTTTTATTCACCCTAGTGTATCACCCTGGGGTTCTCCAGTTCTCTTCGTGAAGAAGAAAGATGGATCGATGAGATTGTGCATCGACTACAGGCAGTTGAACGCCGTTACTATCAAAAATAAATACCCCCTGCCACGTATTGAGGACTTGTTTGATCAGCTCAGAGGTACATCAGTATATTCTAAGATTGATCTGCAGTCCGGATATCATCAATTAAGGGTTAGAGACTCAGATATACAGAAGACAGCGTTCCGTACCAGATATGGACATTATGAGTTTTTGGTAATGTCATTTGGGCTTACCAATGCTCCAGCGGTATTCATGGATTTGATGAACCGTGAATTTATGGATTTTCTAGATCGGTTCATCATTGTTTTTATTGATGATATTCTGGTCTATTCTCGTTCTGAAGAGGAACACGCGCAGCATCTTCGTCTTGTTTTGGATAGGCTTCGACATAAGCGACTCTATGAGAAGTTCAATAAGTGTGCATTTTGGTTACCCTCAGTCGGTTTTCTGGGACATGTGATTTCTAGTAGAGGCATTTCAGTTGACCCCCAGAAGATCGAGGTTGTTACCAGTTGGGAGCAGCCGAAATCAGTTCAGGAGGTTCGCAATTTCTTAGGCTTGGCCGGTTATTACAGACGGTTCATTGAGGGCTTCTCGAGTATTGCTATGTCGTTGACACGCCTTACCAGGAAGGGCGTGAAGTTCACATGGACAGAGGCGTGCGAGACCAGTTTTCAGGAGTTGAAGAGGAAACTGGTGTCAGCACCGATTATGGTATTGCCATCAGGGGACGACGGTTTCGTTCTTTATACCGATGTATCTCTATAGGGTTTAGGCGCAGTATTGATGCAGCACGACAGAGTAGTCTCTTATGCTTCTCGCCAGTTGAAGGATCATGAGAAAAACTACCCAGTGCATGATCTAGAGTTAGCCGCTATTATCTTTGCCTTAAAGATTTGGAGGCATCATTTATATGGTATTACGTTTGAGATTCTTACTGATCATAAGAGTCTCAAATATCTGTTTACGCAGAAGGAACTCAATCTCCGACAGAGGAGATGGATGGAGTTCCTGAGGGATTATGACTGTACCATTAGCTACCACCCAGGGAATGCCAATGTGATTGCCGATGCACTTAGCCAAAAGTCCCAAGGGACTTTAGCTTCCTATCGATTTTTAGTCACGGATTTAATTCAGGGTTTTTCTGAGTTGAGCCTTGAGGAGCAGGGATCGACAGAGCAGGGCATTCTGGTTACCATGGTTGCTTAGTCGTCTATCCGGACGAGAGTCCGGGAGGCTCAGGCCAGTGATCAACATTTGCAGTTTATTGACAGCCAGATAACTTCTGGACAGCAGATTGAGTTCACCCGAGATGATGAGGGTATTATATATTTTCGAGGAAGATTATGTGTACCTCAGTCTCACCTGGTTATGGAGGAGTTACTTCAGGAGGCTCGTCGCTCTCGATTTGCGATCCACCCAGGCGGAACCCGCATGTATCGAGATTTAAAGCATTTGTATTGGTGGAACAACATGAAGAAAGACATTGCAGATTTTGTAGCTAGATGTCTGATTTGTCAGCAGGTAAAGGCTGAGCATCAGAGACCAGCCGGATTACTTCAGAGGATTCTTATTCCTGAGTGGAAGTGGGATCACATTACCATGGATTTTGTGGTGGGTTTACCTAGGACACGTTAAGGCCATGACGCGATTTGGGTAGTTGTTGACCGACTAACCAAATCCGTGCACTTCTTAGCGATTCAGAAGACTGACTCTCTGGATCGTTTGGCAGAGTTATATTGTCGGGAGATCATCAGATTGCATGGTGTTCCTTTGAGCATTATATCAGATAGAGATCCCCAGTTCATGTTCCGATTCTGGCAGAGTCTGCAGTAGGTCTTAGGCACGCAGCTTCATTTTAGTACTGCATTCCATCCGCAGACAGATGGACAGTCTGAGCGGACCATTCAGACACTAGACGATTTGCTGAGGTCCTGTGTTATAAATTTCGGGGGCAACTGGGAGGACCACTTGTCGTTAATGGAATTCACCTACAATAACAACTATCATTTGGCTATCCAAATGACCTCGTTTGAAGCATTGTATGGTAGACAGTGTCGTACACCCACCCTCTGGGAGGAGGTTAGGGAGGCCCAGTTGTTAGGACCCCAGAGAGCTCAACATGAGGCAGAGTTGGTCCGTACTATCAGGCGTAGGATGACAGAGGCGCAGGATCACCAGAAGAATTATGCATATCGGAGACAAAGACCTCTGGAGTTCTCTATTGGTGATCATGTATTCCTGCGAGTCTCACCCACAAAAGGGGTGAAGAGATTTGGCCTCCGAGGTAAGCTAGCTCCTAGATACATTGGTCCGTTTGAGATTTTGGAGAGGATCGGAGCATTTGCTTACCGTCTAGCGCTACCACCATCTTTGTCGAGTATTCATGATGTGTTCCATGTGTCCATGCTGAGGAAGTATGTGCCAGACTCGACACATATTCTATCAGATGTGTCAGGATCCATTCAACCTGATGCTACTTACGCAGAGATTTCGGTACGGATTTTGGATCGCAAGGAACGACAATTGCGGAACAAGGTTGTGCGACTTGTCAAGGTCGGGTGGAGTCACCACACTGATGAGGAGGCTAGTTGGGAGCTTGAAGAAAAGATCATAGCTCAATACCCTCACATGTTTATTTAAGGTACGTGAGATATGTCTTCAGTACTTGTGGTATTTCTTACTCGTTATGCATCTGAGTAGGAAATTTGGGGACCAAATTTTTTTTAGTGGGGGAGAATGTTAAATACTGAAAATTTAAAATATTAAATTAAATGGCCAAAGAATTTAGAAAATAATTCTGAAAATTTTTCGAGATTTTTAGGAAATTTTAGGAATTTTTCTGGATTTAAATGGAGCCCGTACAAGATATTTATGGGGATAAAATAAATAGGCTTTGGTGGAGTCTATTTAAAGGGGGTTAATAGATGGTATTAACCTAAGAAAAACTTAGATTTTCCCCCCTTTTTCTTTTCCCTCGCCGCGCCCGATGCCTCTTCTCTCTCACGATCTTGCGGTTGCTCTCTCGCGGAAATCCTTCTTCCCACCACAATCGGCAGCCGACGTCGCCCTCCTCGCCACTGACCGCCGCCCTTCCCGGTGCCCAGGCCGCCGATTTCTCTTCCTCGCGTCCGCAGCCGCCAGGTCTTGCAGTTGGCCATCCCTCCGTAAGTGTCATCGCAGTGCCCTTCCGTCATCGCCCCAATGGCCCTCTGCGTGCTCGTCGACCACAACCGCACGAGCCGGCCTCCACGGTCATAGGATCATCGTCGACCTCCTCCTGCACCCCTCCTTTCTTCTGTGGGGTTTCTCTTCTTCCTCGCATCGCCACCCATAGCACCGGTCGCTGCCTCTGCGAGTAGGCTCACATTCTGCCGGTGAACAGGGGATAAAAAAGTGACACCGGCGTAGCTTCTATTGTTGGTATATGTTTTGACTTCCTTGTTTCCATTCGGTCCATTTGGATTCTGTAAATTAGAGGGGTTGTGTCGGTAGGGTGAATTGAAGCTATGAGGTTCCGTTTAGGGATGAATGGTTGTGGAATTTCCTCATCCTAACTTGAATATATGGTTTGGCCAGTTTACCTAGGGTCGACGAACGGAGGAGTTGGGATATTGGTTGTCGGGGGGGGGGGGGGGGGGATTAGGGGTGGTAAGCAGTCTGGAAGGTTTTTCCTAGCGCAGGTATATCTCGGTTGTTGATTTTGTTAAATTGCTATTGTTTGATCTTGAGGATTGTTGTAGGTGATGAATTAGGTTAGTTGATTAGGAATTAATTGAGTAAATTGGTTGGTACAATTAATTGATAAATTAAAAGCCTAGAATTTTTATTTATTTGGCTTAGGTTGTTAAAATATGGGTCAATCCAGATTTAATTGATTAATTAGCTTATGATTAATTAATCAAAATTTTGATCAATTGATTTAGTGGCTAGAATAATTGTATGGATATTTTTTGTAGGAAAAGATTAATAAGATTGTTGGAAAATTAGGGAAAATTGGAAGTGGTTTGGGTTATGAACGAAATCGATTAAGTATTCGATTTGTCGGTGGATTGTATTTTTGTGCTTAACAATAGTTATGTTGTATGCAGGTTTCGGTCACGAGGCAGGTCCCCGGTCGTGACGATTTCATTCTTTCGGACATTTTATCAGGCGGGTATTTTGACTTATCTCTTAGATATAGTCATGTTGATATGCTAGTTAGGATAGCTTGCAATAGTTTTCATGTTTATATGCCTAGTATGTTTTTGTGCCTACTTGATACATGCATTTGATCGGTTATGATTATATCTTCCCTGTTTTACTTGGATCATAGATATGTACTTATTGGTTGTGCATATCATTCGGATAGGTATTTTTTAGTTGGATTTACATGCTTTAGTATCATGCATCATCTTGCATGGGACGGGTTCCTTTATAGATTAAGCCTGACTTACATGCTCGCATACACACGCCACTGGGGTTAGTGGTACATCAGAGGGTGTATGTGCTCTGTCACAGTTCACCGGTCCGCTCATGGGTAGCGATGAGGCAGCTGGTAGCGGCGTGATCCTCTCCTCCGGTCTATGCACGGAAGATGAGAGCTTAGCTCTCCCACTCTGTTTGGGGCAGAAGGATAGGTGTACTCCGACAGCATCCTATCCACTCGGTCACTCAGGAGCAGTGATGGCAGAGTGCACAGTTGTCATAGACCTACCCACTCGGCTTCACCATCGCGTGTGAGGCGGCTGACTGGCGTCAGGGGTGACCATGTCATTTGCACGGCATGCATTTTGCATGGATAGCATTTGTATTGTATTTTCTACATTTTTATTGATGCCTTGGATGTTGCATATGATTGTCATGCATACAGGATTCATATTTGTATATGGTGATGACTATATCTCTTATAGTATGACACATGCTCCTATATCAGGGTAGGAGATTCAGATAAGTACAGTCCTTTTGTATTTCTTTCTTACATACCCTATATGTGAGACTGTACTGGCATGATTAGTATTGTTAGCTATATCTTACTTTGCATATCGACTATATCCGCTGAGTTCTTTGAACTTACCCCATTGATTTTTATCTATTTCAGGATGAAGCTGTCAGGAGAGTCCAGCTGCCAAACCCCCTCATCGCGAAAGTTTAATAATTATTCGTTTTATGATTTTGGATATTTGGATTAGAAGATATGTTTAGGACTGAAGTTGGATTTGTGTACTCGTGGATTTTTGGTGTCCTTATGGACCTTTATTCAGATTTTATTTTGATTGGTTTTGGTTGGGTATTCCTGCCCAGATGGCAGAAGGGGTAAGTCTAGTGATTGTAGACTGTTTACCATTTATTTTAGATTGTTGGCCTGAGGCCTTATTACCTGTGTGTGTTGTTTGGATTCCGATCGTGTTGACCGATGTATAGTGGTCGTGTAGGCCTTATATATAAGTTTGGTATTGTCACCAGTACAGGGGAGATGCTGTCAGATTTTCATCTAGCGGGGACTCCCCCGGGGCATGACAAATTTCGTCGCAGAATTGGCGACAAAAAACTTCTTGTAGATTTGGCGATGAAAAAAATATTTTCATCGCTAATTCTGGATAATCAGTCGACTGTCAAAGACCATCAGTCGACTGATGTTAGACCAGTCGATTGGGCAATCAACTAAAAAATATTTTGTGCCCTGCTACACAATCACCAATCAACTGATACTAAGGCTGTTGGGAGTACGCAAGTTAGCAATTGACTAGTGCATGATGCTAGTCTACTGGTGACACTGTAGTAAAGCATAGAGTATTTTTTAGTCGACTGGCCCAGAATCAGTCTACTGATGGTCTTTGACAGTCGACTGAATATACAAAATTTTACGACAAAAATAATTTTTTATCGCCAAATTTAGGATCTTGAGTCAACTGATTGAAGACGAGAATCGACTGATTGTTTATCAGATTTGGTGATGAATCAGATTTCATCGCAAATTTAGCGACAAAATCTTATTTTCGTTGCAAATATGTGCCACAAATGTCTTTCCGTTGTAAATTTTGTTGTTATTTTGTAATAAATTTTGCGATGAAATATATATTCGTCACAAAAATTGTGATGAATATATTTTTTCCATCGTAAAATTTTGGATGACTTATTTGCAACGAAAATATTTTCTTTACAAAATTCATTACAAAATATTTTTGAAACGAAATTTTATTCAAAATTCGTTGCAAAATAATGCTTTTTTTGTAGTGAAAGGCTTCAACTCTAACATTGTCATGCCCGGAGAGTATATTTATCCGTCAACTGAATGGTACCCTCTTGTGATAATATAAGATCGATAAACTATCGATACAAGACCCAAATAGCTATTGGTGCACACAACCTATAAATCATAATAAAATACACCAACAAATAATATAAATATAAGGACATAAAGACGCACTCCGAAGTGACTTTGATACAATAAGAAAATATAATCGAAACCAACATCCAAACTGAATCCATAATAAAGGCAAAATACATAGCAACACAACATATACCAAAATGCGGAAACAATATAGAATAAACTCCAAAACATACAATCCAACGTAATACAATATCAATATGGAATAAAATCCAAACACTCGATGTGAGACGGGACCAGCTGGCGAAGCTCCGAGTACCCAAGGAATCTTCTATCTGCTACCTGTGTGACAGGAAAATCCAGGATCTGTAGTGGTGAGTATAAAACTCGGTGGTATAGGAAAGATAGTGCATGAACATCATATAAACATATAGAAATCAACAGATATACAGTCTTAAAGGTAATAACAAATAACCATCAGTATAATTATAATAAATGCATATACCAAACTGATCAACTGGATATAATATAATGTACTGACATACCTGAAGGTCTGCAATGACACAACTCATAACAATCTGAACAAGTATACAACAATGTAACACATACCAATAACATAAATGAACAATACCACAACTGTGATCAACTCATAATCATATGAACAACGTATGATCAAATATAGTACCCAACCTGATCCATCCTATAAGGTATCATAAGGTTAATCGATTGTTATATACTAACTTAATCTATCCACTGCAGTATCACAATAATAATCGAATACCAAATACCAACCTAATCCATCCAAAATAGTAACACACATATATATAACTCACAATCACCTGAGCACCATATAACCAAATGTATAATATGCAAATGGCATGTATGACAATGTATAACAATATGCAACAATCATAGCTCATCCAAATGCAACGTCTCATGACATATGCAATATGTATCACATGCATATATGAATGCCACCCCACATGGCTATACCACCGCACATGGCAATGCAGATGCAATATGTATCATATACATATACACTACCGCACATGGGTACACCACTGCACATGACAATGCAGGTACAATTTGTATCATATGCATATTCACCATCACACATGGCTACGCCGTCGCACATGGCGATGCAGATGCAATATGTATCATATGCATATACACCACCACACATGGGTACGCCACTGCCTATGGCAATACAGATACAATTAGTACCATATGCATATACACCATCACACATCGCTACACCACCACACATGGCTATACTGATGCAATATGTATCGCAATACAGATGTGCCACCACACATGGTTACACCACTGCACATGGCTATACTGATGCAATATGTCTTCTATACATATACGCCACCACACATGGCTACGCTACCACACATGGCTATACTGATACAATATGTGTTCTATACATATATATGCCACCACACACGGCTAAGCCATCACACATGGCAATACATCAACAATCCGTATCATATACATATACGCCATTGCACATGGCTACGCCACCACACATGGCTATACATCAATAGTAAAACAATCAAGCCTACAATTATATGCATCACTCACACTAGAGGTATGACATGATGACCCAATCCAAGACTACAACTATGCTCAACTATATGCCCTTATACAACATCTAATAATCAAACATACATAGAATCTATAATCACAATAGTGATGAAACGAGACTGTATAGATATCGAACAGAGTATCTCAAAGTTCAAAAATTAAGTATCAAGCATAAGAATAAACAAGAGTGGAGTCAAGGTAATGATTCTATCATCATCATAAAGTTCATGCACTAAGATCAACGATCTATTTGACCAAAGGTAGGAATTACCCACCTGTTATGTAGACTATGTTGATAGTTTTCACGTCCAAGAATCCATCTTGAATAAAATACTTGTAACCAAGAATACAACATATAACCAAGTTTAACATACATTCGGTAATAAAGTCAACACCTACTTGATTAACCTCAATGATCCCTTAATCAAATTCCATCTATGATGTACTTCACAAATAACTTTGCTTTAACATCCTATTGCAAAGTTATCATACATCCATCTCGAATCAATAACAACATTTACTATCACAGTAATATACATTCATAAGCATTAAGATCCATACTCACCTAGTTATGCCTTAATTGCACAACCTCTTTGTCCACCAAATAGCACTCAATCTGAACCAATTAACATCATTCATCTAACAATTGCAATATATTTCAAATATCACACCATCCTTACTAGATCTAAGCTTATCTCACACTGCTTCAATCAGCCACAACTCCTTGATCTACAGATAGAAATCCGATATGCACAGATCGTGGAACTGAGGGAAAAATCAATCTTGACTCCAATGCATCTTAAACCTCCTTTATTTTCCTCCCGTGGCAAAAACACAACCCTCCATCTTTAATCTGATAGTGAGGAGGCGATCGGTAGTTGTGAACAGGTCCCAACTCACAGAGAAGGTGGCCTAGTGCTCGCGGTCGACGGAGCTACAACTGCGACAGGGCAATGCTCGGATTCGAGGGATCAACGACGATCGCTTGTAAGGCCACTGCAACGGCTGGAGGTAGGCCAAGAAGGTCAGAGCAGAGGGTAGTAAGGAAGGGCAGTGACGACTCTGCTCACCTCCAAGCGACAAGTGAAGGGGTCGACGGCATTGCGTATGCAGCTGCGAAGGCACACAAGCAGGAGGCAGCACTGTCGGCACAGTGGTCAGAAAGATTGGTGGAAGAAGAGAGAAGTCGACGATGAGGAATAGGGATCGAAAAATCGGAGATGGGAAATGGGAAGGAGAGGAAATCGCTGCTATGGAGAATGGGAATAGGGATTTAAAGGCCGACCCAATTGGTTGAGCTAGCGTAAGTTTAACTAAAAGCTAACATAGGTTAACCCAATCACCCATTTAAAGCATAACAAATTTCCTAAGTACATTACTATTATTCTATAAGTCAATTTCTTCATTAACAAGAGATATTTTATTTTCCGGTACCTTACAAACATTTTTTCTATAGTCGTTACATTCTACATTCCACTTTCTTCTTTTTCTTATCTGACTTAATCATTGGAAGGATATCACCGGAGCATCAATGACCTCTAACTTGTGTTATAATGGATAGGAACTGACTGCAATGAGACGAAGCATCCTTGCAAATCATCTCTCCTAGAGGACTCGATAAAATGCACTACATCCTTGCCGCATCAGTTGGACAAGAACTAACTACGGAGAGATGAATCATCCTTGCAAATTAGCCCTTCAAGAGGACTCAACAAAAGTGATTTATTTAAATTATGAAACAAAAATATATACAAACTCAATAACTTCTATGTGAATTATAGAAAACATGTATTTGAATTTGATGAGTATTAGCTCATCAATTCACACAAGATTGGAATCGTCAATCTAGCGATCTTTGTCAGTCTGTCCCACAACTATTGTGAGAGAGATAAATCGCGGGAGGCTTTTGACCTTGACGCGATTAGCCAGGACAGAGAAGGGTCATCTAGCGCGAGGGAGAGACTTTAGACCCTCATTCGAAATTGATCCGTGTTCATTTCATAAATGTCGCTTTGTCTTAACCAATATGTCATTCCCGTAGGAACGAGTATGAGCTCATCATGCACTTGTAGTGATAGTAAAAACAAGTTAGAGAAGCTATAATATAATTAGATTAAAAGTTTAAATAGGATGAATATTTTAAATATTATTTTGTTTAAAGTGAATAAATTATATTCCGGATTAAAAATACTCTTATTATAAAACAAACGCTGATAGGAAATTGATGATTCCCAGACTAATCGAAAGAAATGAATAGAGACGGTGCATGCAAGTTGTTTCTCGAAGCAGAGCCCCCCGGGAAAACCAAAACTGTTCGTCCTGCTCATCTCCATCCGAATCAACAACTCAATCGACCCTTCGCATCCTCCTCCATCGAGAACGAGCGACTCCTTTAGTGTCTCTTACCTCTTCCACGTTAACTTCGACTTTTCTACTCCTTCCTGGAGTTGTGCTGCTGCAGTTGCACTCACTCTTCCTCTTGCTCTTGCTCTAATGGCTGCTGCTGCTGCTTCTTACTCCACTCCTCGTGAGCACGTCGAGTGGATACGGAGGGAGAGGTACTACATTGGGAGAGATGAAAAGAATCCCCTGGCCGAGGACATCCATCAGGCCGTCCTCTACCTCTCCGAAGAGCTTTATTCCAAGGACGTCCACTTCCTCATGGAGCTTGTCCAGGTGCTTAAATTAATTAGTTCCACCGCCTGAGCGTTCGAAGCCACTGTAGTTTCTACTAATTCTAGGTCCTAGTTTGGGCTATGAGTTGCCATCTCTACTAACCATCTTCAATGGTATTTCATTTATCAATTTGCATTCGACAGAATGCAGAGGACAACAAGTATGCAGACGGCGTCACTCCGTCCCTTGAGTTTCTGATTACTTCAAAGGATATCACTGCGACTGGAGCCAAAACAACACTGCTTCTATTTAACAATGAGATAGGTTTCTCTCCATCGAACATCGATTCCATTTGCAGGATTGGTAAGTCAACCAAGAAAGGGAATCGGCACCTTGGCTACATAGGAGAGAAAGGTTTGCACTTTTGACTCTTTTTTGGTCCTAATTGTATGCTATTCCTTGTGGAAACATTTATTTATGTGGGACACTTTCCATTGAACTTGCTATGGTACTAGTTTCCTCTTGATTCTAATTGTTGTTTGCCTGCTGGAGATGATAATTATTTCATGAAATTGTAAAAAATCTTAGGAAATATGAAGGGGATTTAGAGATTTCTAATGTCAATACTTCTCAGTATCTCATTTATAAAACTATATTTTGCTAGTGAAAAATATTCTCTCAGCATTTGTTTTTATATTTTTTGTCTTTTAGAATCGTAATTTTTTTTCTCATTTTTCATTTCCAAAAAATAATATTTTTGAATTTTTGTCCAATTAAAAGAAACTAATATTTTTTAAAATAAATACAATAAGACAATGTTTTTTATACAATTTTAGTGGGATGTTTCTTTGATCCTTTATTACTTGTCATTTTCCTTTGAATTACGTATAATTCAATGATGATTATGGTATGACATTAATTTATCTTTTTTTTTTTAATTTTCATATGCATTATTTTTAGTACTTTTTATTAATTATTCTCACTCTATCTTTAATACATTTGTATCACTTAAAGCACTGAAAAGTAATAGTTATGAAAATAATTATATATATATATATATATATATATTGCAGTAACAGTTACTGAAGTTAGATGATAATCGTGTTTTTTCATGGTTGAACTAGATGAGCATCTGAAATACAATTTCACATTAACTTTATAATCATATTTATTTCATTTTCTGCTATACTTATTAAATGATTAGCGTTTAGAGTTCGATGATAATATTTACTTGTGAATTTGCAGGCATAGGATTTAAAAGTGTCTTTCTGATATCCAGTAAGCCCTATATCTTCAGCAATGGGTATCAAATATGCTTCAATGAGGAACCATCACCAGAATGCAACCTAGGCTACATTGTGCCTGAGTGGGTCGATGAGAGTCCGAGCCTTTCTGACATAAAAAATTTGTATGGTCCTTCAGAAAGCCTTCCTACAACTATTATAATCTTGCCTTTGAAGATTGAAAAAGAGTCAGCTGTGAAGCAACAATTATCAAACCTACAACCCGAGGTCCTACTTTTTCTTTCAAAAATTAGGCAACTATCTGTGAGGGGAGATAGCAATGATTCAACGTGTAATACTGGCTGCAAGATCTCTATATCTGAGGAAGACAATTGCCAAACGAAGAGGAACTTCAATGCAGAATCATATCCTCTCCATCTAACTGCTCAAATGGGCGACAAGGGAGTTGAGGAACAATGCTGTTACTACATGTGGAAGCAAAGGTTCCCTGTAAAACCCGAATGTATATCAAAGAAAAGGACTGAAGTCGATGAATGGGTTATTACACTGGCTTTTCCCTTTGGAAGGCGGTTGAATCGCGGGATGCGAAAGTCTGGTGTGTATGCCTTTCTTCCTACAGACATGTAGACTGGTTTCCCATTCATAATCCAGGCAGATTTCCTTCTAGTTTCTTCGAGGGAGTCGCTACAATTAAATAGCCCATGGAATGAAGGAATTCTTAGCTGTGTACCTTCTGCATTTATGAATGCTTTCACTACACTGATTAAAGGAGCACATGAGGCACCCTCATTTTCCATTCCCTTCTTGTTCAATTTCATACCTGTGGAGGAATCTCATATCAAGTTGCTTGATCCTCTGAGACAATCCATCAAAGAAAAAATCATTGCTGAGCGTATAATACCATGTGAATTAAACGACTCCCAAAAGATGTTCTGTAAGCCCAGTGGAATTAAGCGGCTTGTTCCTTCATTTTGGAATGTTCTAATTAAAGCACAGAAGTCTGGGGTGGATATACTTAACCTGCATTCACATGGAAGTCATATAGTAAATGCCTACTTGGATAACGATGACTATAATAAAGTACTAGGATTTCTGGGAGTGGGCTACGTTGATCTAGCATGGTATGCAACATTCATTCGGGGTTCCAATCTTACTAAGGGAATGCCTGATGATATTTATGTAGAACTTCTACACTTCATTGCTCAGAATTGGAAATCTTGTCTTAAGGACTTGCCTCTGTTAAGGTTTATTGATGCCAATGGCGGCGTATCTTTGTTTAGTGTCTCGCAAGCAACAAATGGTCATCGGAAGCTATGTATTGCCAACGATGACGAGATAATCTCATGGCTTATCAACTGGAATCGTGAGTTCGTATCTGTCTCGAATCTGTATTTTATGCCTCAAACCGTGCAATTGTCTTTAAGGGTGGCAAAAGCAGGAGTAATGGATTGGCTCAAGGATTCTGTGAAGCTGCAGAGTTTATGTCTTTATGACTATGCCTCAATTGTGATCCAGACACTAACCAATAGCAAGCTTGTCGTAGTCTTCGCTCATTTTCTATATCATTCTCATATGAATAATTATACTAGCCATACGCGCATAAACAAATTGTTATTTCAGTTGCCAATAGTAGATGAGTATGGAGAGGTGATATTTGAAAAGACAAGAGTCCTCGTGCCTGCCAGCATGGGCAAATGGATAACGTTAATTGGTTCAAATCCTTGGAGGACTCACAAATATTTTGTACTGAGCACGGATTATTTGGCCACTGCCAATTTTGCAGGAAATGTTACATGTGAAGGACAGATTTTGAAGTTCCTACAAAAACATGCAAAGGCTTCTGATGTCCCACGAGTTTATCCACCTAATGCAGTTTTCAAGACTGTTTACTCTCCTTTGACCATAGACAATGCATTCTTGTTACTTGAATGGATAAGAAATATAAGATCTCGCGGAACTAATTATAAGCTGCCGAAGTTTTTTAGCTGCATCAAAACTGGAAGCTGGTTGAAGACATCCATCGGTTACAAGCCACCTTCTGAGTCATTCTTGCCGAGCTCCGGTTGGGGAAGACTACTTGAGGTAGCATCCACACTTGTTGACATACCATTAATCCAGAAAGAGTTTTATGGTGAAAAGATAATGCAGTACTCGGAAGAACTTAAAGAAATCGGAGTCAGATTTGAGTTTATGGATGCATCAGAATATATTGGTAGTCATCTCAGGACTGCGACAGCTGACTCCACCTTAACCAGAGCAAATGTCTTCTCGTTGCTCAAGTTGGTCAAATATTTGGGAGAGGTAAGCTTGTCCCCTGGCTATCTAATTCAAAGCACCAAAACTGCAAGATGGCTAAAAACAACAGTCGGTTTCCGATTAGCATCAGAATCCATATTGCTTGATTCAGAATGGACACTTGCATCGCATGTCAGTAATCTCCCCTTCATAGACACTTCTTTCTATGGCGAGCAGATTTCTGATTACAAGTCTGAGTTGCAGTTATTTGGAGTTTTAGTTGGATTCAACAAAAATTACAAGGTTGTAGTGGACAGTTTTAAAATACCTTCGAGCTGTGTTTCTGCTGATACTGCCATTTTCATACTCGAATGCATAAGAAACGTCAACATTCCTGTTGATCTCCTCGCAAAGTTATCACAGACTAAATGGTTGAAGACCCAGCTTGGCTATCAAAATCCAGGTGAATCTTTTCTGCCTGTCTTAGAATGGGAATGCCTTCATCAGGTTGTCAGCGGTATTTCTGTAATTGATGAGGCAATGTATGGCGGTAGAATCAGGTCATATCAGGCAGAGCTAAAGAAAGTTGGAGTTGCAGTAACCGGAGATGACTTCTCAAAAGCTATTGCTTCTCGGTTGAATCTCCTTTTAGAGGGAAGATTGATCACAAACAAAAATGTGCTTGCACTGTTATCATGTTATAGGCAGTTTGTAAAAAAGGAAATTACATTGACACCTGATCTCTTACTTTTCTCCCTTGGGAAGGAATGGTTGCATACTAAACTTGGATTCAGATCTCCAAAAGCTTCAATCCTATTCAGTCCAGAGTGGGCATCTATCTCAGCTATATCAAATCTTCCATTTATTGATGGTAATTCTGAATTCTATGGTTACTCCAATGAGATCTATGGTTTCACAAATGAGCTCCGGGCCTTTGGTGTTGTAGTTGAACTTAAATTGGGAGCTAAATTTGTCATAGATAATATCAACCTTCCCAGAGATCCTTCTGTCGTTAATCCTGTTAGCATTATATCCTTGTTACAGTGCATTCGCAATCTGAAGGAAAACACAGAATCTCTTCCAATGGAGTTCAAGAAAAAGATGAAAAGTAGATGGATAAAAACAGTTCTTGGCTACCGATCTCCAGAAGAAAGCATTCTCTTTGATCCCAAGTGGAGTTTGCAAAGGAAAGATGGCCCCTTCATTGATGATATCTTCTATGGATCTGAGCTTGCATCTTATAAAAGTGAGCTTAAAGAAATTGGTGTGTCTGTGGATGCCACGGAAGCATGCCTGTTACTGTCATATCATATTACGTGTCACTCTGATATCACTACAATCTCGAGAGTGTACTTGTTCTTGAATGAACACAAATGGGAGGCTGATGATGCTGCTGCAGAGTGGATTTGGATCCCAAGTGATGGTGGAAAATGGGTGAGCTCCAACAGCTGCATACTACATGATAAGCTCGACCTGTTTGGTTCCCAACTCTTCGTTTTGGATAAATACTATGACACAAAGCTTCTTCAATTCTTTTCAAGGGTTTTTGCGGTTCGGCTTGGTCCATGCGTCGATGACTACTGCAAGCTCTGGTCCTCGTGGGAAGTTTCAGCTCACCCTCTTACTGTGCAGCAATGCTCCGCTTTCTGGGTCTTCATGGCTAAGCAGTGGAATAGAAACACAGAGAAACTTCTGCTGGGAAACATATCACAATTACCAGTTCAAGGTAACGATGAGGTCGTCATTCTCTCCAACAAACAAGATGTATTCATCCCCGATGATCTCTTGCTGAAGGAACTGTTTGACAAGGTTTCTGGATCAATCTTTGTATGGTATCCTCGAGTTACCGCTCCTGCACTTTCTAGAGCAAATATGAACAAGATCTATAGCAGCATTGGCGTTCAGTCAATTTCTGTGGCTGTAGAAAAGGATGAGCCTTTCAGGACTTCTGGTGCTAGTGTTAGGAATGTTGATCCGAGATTTCTGGTATCAAGCATTGGATTGCTGAGGATTGTGCTTGCTTTTCTTTCCGATACTTCTCTCGATATAATTGCTAATGAACGGCATCGGCTTGTCAAATATTTGCTCGATTTAGAAGTCTTGGAAATTGATGAGCCTGTTACAGTTAGCTATAAGTTAAAATTATCCTCTGGAACAATTTTAAATTCAAAAGCTACCAGAATGTTCCGTTGGGAGAAGGATAATGCGAAGTTCTTCTTACAAAGAGATGAAGGTGGAACAAAGCGAAAGAGGCACGACTTTGAATATGCAACAAATTTTGCAGATGTGATAGCAAAGGGCTTATTGTCTGAAATGCCTGACCAGATTGCTTCACTTCTGAGCTCATTAGGCTTGGTTACTTGTTAGATTTTGAGGAAGATACAATCGACTTCTTGTTGAAGACTAAGAATCTCCAGTTGTTTCCAGAAGACGAAGAGTTTCTTACATCTATGTCGTCTACGAAGGTTCGATTTACTGTTCTTTTTTTGAACTAGTAAAGTGTTCTCATTAGTTTCAAACTCACCTATATACTTATTCTTAATATATATGCTCGATCTTATTTTCTGCAGAATGTGGAAAAGACTGAAACTGGAGAAACTGCAACAGTCGACTGCTAATTAATACTCAACTTCCCTGCTATTTGGAATCCTTATGTTAGGTGGTTTTTTTGCTTTCGACATCCTTCTGAAGACTTGTTTTTTTAATTTTCTTAAGTTGCTTGGGTGTCATGCAGTAGTAGTTAATGGCAATGTGAAGTTTAACAGTTCTTTTGAAGTTTTTTAACTTTAGTATGCTTATCATCACTATTATATGATCTTCTACTTGGGAGAATTGAACTTTGCTTGGATTTTGGTTATCTAATTGCTTCTTCCTTGAGCCTGTCTTTATTTTGGATGTTATGTTAGATTGGATTTGTATCTAGTTTGGATTTCCTCGTGCCTATGAGCACACTATAGTAGTTTGGTCGTAACTATGTTCATGGCTTTCTACTGCTTGGATAAGATTGAAGGCAGAACTATTTTAGTATTTTTGTTTATGCATCCATCTTACAATTACGATGCATACAAATTATATATCTTGTAGATGCTTGTGTTGGGTTCATCTCGTAAGCTTTAGAAATCCTAAAGATGTTCGTCACGGTTTTATTTTTCGATGTTTTATTCTCATTTGTTGAGCTCTCTCTATTGTCTCTTGTGAATCGATGGGCCAATGAGTTTAATAGAGGGTTGGCATATTACATTAACTTTAAATAATGCAATATGATTATAATATTTGAACCGCGTATGTATCTTTTATTCGCATTACTTTTTTTTTTATTTATCATTTTCTTTGGCATAAACCATGTTATTGCACTTTGTCTATCACATTGTTTAAATGTCACACGCACATCTTGGACTACTATTTCATTTTAACATGTTTTAATTAAGAATTTGTATCGCCCTCTCCCTCCCCTCGTTTTCAAGATACAACGACAATGTCTTGAAATAGTAGCACTACAAATTCCGAGACTAGCGAATCTACTCGTAGGCTTTTTGGACTCTGGATGCAGAGGATGGATGAGATAAGAACTTGAGTGAATGAGTTTGAGTTGAGTGATTTATTCCATTCTCTAGGAATCTATTTGTACTAGGTGAAGAGATGAGGTGCCCGGTGAGTTTAATCTGAGTCATTGGATGTAGAGGGTTGTAATCCTTCATCAAACCTTTTAATCTCAGCCATTAGATCTGGATCCAGCGATCCAGTCAATCCGACGCTCCAGATCAATCGTAATCACCAGCGGTCCGATCGTGATTTTTCGCGATCAATGCTCCAGATCGCGCTACTCACCCTCTTCGTTCAAACGTGTCCATCCGATTGCCCAGTCACCTCTCCATGCCCAACCGCGAGTGTCATGTATACATGACACATCACCCGAGTGCCACGTAGGCACTGTCATGTCACCCGGAGTATAAATTTAAGCTCCTCACGATGATGCAAAGTGCAAAGTGCGCCAACAAAGCGCCCATTGTGCGCGTGGCGGGCTTGCAGGTGCGAGCACCTGCTCGCCTATTGGATGAGAGTATCTGTGTTTTATTTGAGTTAACTCAATTAACTCATCAACACATATAAGGAAGTAAATTCTCTATGAAATTTTCAATATGAGACTATTGTTCCCCTTACTTCCTTTAATAACTTTTTTAGGTTGACTTTAATAATTAATTTCTCATTCACCCATAATCGATTTTGAGCAAATTAATAGTCTAGATTCATCTACTCAAAACGTAGATTTCGATTTTGAAGTCAATTTAGACTTTCATTGATTGATGGCACATCGATTTTCCTTTTCAAAATCGTATATTGATATTTATATGACCCAATATCTAACACCCTCTAGTCGAACCTTTCAATGATGATTTTTATAAAATTAAAGCTCAAGGATATTTATCCAAAAGGGTCAATCTACATTGAGTTCATCATTTTTTGATGAAGTCAATTTTGACCGAATCGAGTTTGTTCTATAAAGCTTTATTTTGATGTATATTCGAATGACACTTAATGGATGATAACGTAGAGACTATCAATTCATAGAGGAATGAAGATTTAAAGACTAAATTTTAAAGAAATTCAAGAGTCATCGTCGCCTTGCAATGTGGATTATTGATGGAAGAGTTGAAGGAGGTCGCTCATGTAACTAAGAGAGTTGGATGAGCTCTTTTGTCGAATAGTTACGTGAAGAATTTAAATTGAACCAAAGAGAGTGCAAGAAATGCGTAGCATTTGTTACTCATGTGGAAATTGTTGAGGAGGATTGAAGATTCACACGTGGTGAAGAGATCAATGAACAAGAAGAAAAATTTCGAGCACTAGTTATTAGATCAAAAAGATGATCCAGGGAAAGCGAAGAAGCAATGATAAAGAAAAGAGAAAGACTATTACACACTTCAATTGCCATGTAGAAGGAGAAAACATTAAAGGGTTATATAGAATGGTACATCATCCTCCCATGAAGAAGCTCGACAAAAGATTCATCATTGTTCGTATCTAATGGTGATTGATGATCTTGTTATGAGTTCTAGTGACGATGATAAGTCAAGGGCGAGCATCAAGTTAAGACGAAACGAGGTAAACTCCACCCATAAAAATAAATTATTTTGTGATATACCTAATTTTAACTAATTCATTGTCTAAAGCCAATAACAAGGACAAAGCTTATATATAGGAAATAATGGAAAATATTTAATCCAAAGATTGACACTTTCCCTTCTATTACGGTACATGAAAATTATAGGATCGAACAATTGAACTTGAGAATAAAAACTTGAAATCACAACCTTATAAAAGTTCGTAGAAAGTCAAAGAGTTATGGGGAAAAAAATCAAAATTCAAAGAAACTAATCAACTATATATATATTGGATCATAGGGAGCCGAATTTCATGACTTCGGATTTTTTATTAAAAAAATCAAATTTTGTTCCATGAAAATTTTAAAAATTTAATCTATTGGATTATGATTTATTGGACTAGAACTATTTTAGTAACTTGTCAAGTTGATTGTGTCACTCGAGTGAAAGATTAGTGTATACCGCCAATAATATTAACTAGTTTTCATGCTTACCGTGATTGATTACAAAGATTAGTGTATAATATCATAGTTTTGTGTTTAGGTATCATCATCGAGATGCATAATGGATGCAAAACATATTTCTTTGCAACAAGTGATTTGATATTGTAAATTCAAGTGTAGGTAAAATTTACAACTTAATCATATGATCTCATTTAGAAGTTTTTTTTAGTTGGCATTAAGTATCTACTACTTCAACTTGACTAATTATGGGAGCAGATTCAGTCTCATAAAAAAATTTTATCAGCTGTCAAAGTAAATCAAAAAGTACTCGTAATAGATAGTACAACAATCCAACTTTCTAAGATCAATACCTCAATTGGAGGAAAATTCTTACAAGGGTGTTGCAGATAGGGCTTGAATTGAAAATGTCTGGTAAACTATATGGATACCCTACCACTGCACTGTGGCCCCGAAGACACTTAGGAGTTATTCTTAATCCTAGGATGCTTATCATATGTATATGTTTTCCCATGCTTTGCTTGATTTTTATTTTGCTTTTCATGATCACTAGAGCTGTCAAGTTGGGTTAAACCCGTCGGGTTGACCTGCCCCGCCAAATAATTTAAGCGGGTTGGGTCGAACTTTTATCAACCCGTCATTTTGGCGGGCCTAAATGGAGCGACCCGCGTGGGTTGCAGGTCTAGACGGGTTGACCCGCCGTGAGACGGTTTGGCCCGCGGGTTGAAAAATGTCAAAAAATAAGTTTTTCACCATTACAATCTTCTTCTATCACATATATACTTCAACAGAGCATAAAAGAAGTTGAGAGTAAAGAACAAAAGAATATTTTTTATACTCTAATTGTTTTTTATTATCTTGTCACTACTATTCTAATTAATATAGGAAATAATAACATATCAAAATCAAATAATTATCCAGGTTAAAAAATCTCAATTGAATCTCTATTTGAAAGAGTAAAAATTTACATTTACATATTATCAAGATTTGAATATTTTGGAACATTGGAAAGGAATCAAAAACATCGGTACTCAATTTTGTAAGTCGATAATTGAATCTCAATTATAAGATTTTAGTTATTTCAAATACTTATTTTTTTAATTATGGTACTTTATCTGTCTTACATATCATTATCTCAAGCCCTCAACACCTCAGTAATTATATATATATTTTTTAAATTTGTGTGTGTAGTATACGAAGAAAAAAAAATGGATTAACCCGTAATTAATTGGGATTAATTAAGGGATTAATTAGGCTTAATTAGTGGGCTAATGCGTTAATTTTCTAGTTGGGCTGAAATTGGGCTGAGATAGACTTGGGCTGAGATGGGCTTGGGCTGAAATGGGCTTGGGCTGAACCCAATCAGATTGGGTTTGGGTTGAGCTGGGTTAACCGGATCACTTGAACGGCATTTAAAAAGCCTGCCGAACAGTCGATCGGCATCTCATTGCGATCCCGTTTCCATTTCCCCTCCGCCTCGTTCCTTCGCTCCGCACGATCGCGTCGCCGATCTCCGTTCGTCGGTGTCCGGTGCGAGGAGGTCGACGGCGCCACCATTTAGTAGATCTCCGGCCGGGGATTAGGGGGTTCTCGCCTGGAAAGAAATCGCGACGACACTCCCAGCGGGCGGACGGTGTCGTTGTCGCGGCGGTGAGCTGCCACGCAGGTGCGGTGGTTTCCGTTTTGGGTTAGGTTTCTTTGTCTTTCCTTAGATCTTGTTGTGTTGATCGGAGTTTTGGGCTGAGAAACCTGGTATTGTCGCGGCAGATTCAGTTTCCGACGATCTGTGCTTGTTGGGTTGTCTTCAGCCGGCTGTTCGGGAGTGCTGACCTGAGATCGGGAAGAATCGTCGCCAGTAGAGTTTAGATCTGGTAAGTTTGGATCTAACCTAACATTTCATCTATGGTATTGTGATTTTGATGTTCTGTTAAGGTGATTTTGGGTATTCGATTGATTGGATGAGGTATTGTTATACTGTGATTGGGGAATTTGATTGCAAATGTTGTCAATGTGTTTGATCGGGATTTTCTTCGGTGAGCAGAGGTTGAACAGGGGGTGCTACCGGAGATATTCTATTTGGTGTCGAGTGTGAGGAGCTGCTGTCGGGAGAAATTCAAGCTGGGGAAAGTTGTTAATTAGGCTTTCCGTTGTTTTATTTGTGTAGGAGATCGATTTGATTAGATGTAGGTTCTGTGGATGGTTTGGTTGAGTTAATGGTTGATTGTGTTCTGCTGTGATTACGGTAATTGTTTGGGAAGATTGTGGGCTGTGATCAGGAGGTGGAATTTGTATTGCCGATTGTCTCTTTTGATGTCTATAGGGTTTCGGGTATTGGGTATGCTCCGTTAATATTAGTTGTTGCTTGACCTATTTGGATTTAGAGATTCTTAGTGTATTGGATTGTATTGGTTATCCTTTGTTAAGGAGAGGTGATGAGGGTAGTCTATATTGTTGGAAGTATTGTTCAGATCTATATAAATTTTAATTGATCTATGTAGAGTGAAGGAATGGGATAGTCGGAGTGGTTAAAGTGCCTCCGGGGAAAAGAATACGAATATAAATGAGTTAGTATTTAGTTCGTATAAGTATCGGTGATTTGTACTTAACCGTAATTTGCTACTATTGTGCAGGTTTGGGATACGAAGCAGGTCCACGGCCATGAGGATTATTCGAGCCTCGTATCAGGTGGGTAATATCTACAGTCGGTAGTTTGATCGAATTCGATTGCATGATCTTGGATGTATGTTTATACTTGTTTACCTTAAATCCACTCTTATTTAATCATATGCTTATGCGCCTTTGACCTTGAGATATATACTCTGTTACGTCATTGATTATCTAGCATGGATAGGAACTGTAAAACCCTATTATGTGTTAGCTGATAGAGGTTCAGTAAATACCTGTGGTTAGGGTTATCTTTATGACGTCAGATCTGGGTTACTGGGTTGCATCACTAGGTTAGGTGATGAAGGTGGCCATGTACCGTACACCTATTAGTGGGTTATCTTGACGGATCTATTTATCTGTACATAGGTAAATAGGTAGTGATTACGGATTAGTCGTCCGTGCATGGTTGACTTTTAGTTGACTAGGTCTCCCCGTGAGTTAGGGAGTGTTGCGAGGATTTGTGTGTGAACTATGCATCATTACATTGCATGCATGCTGACGACTGGGGTCTCCCTTATGGATGAGACGGGTCGTCAGTCATCCTGCCTCCCCGGCCACTCGGGGTAGTGGTAGCAGGGTTGAGGGCAGAGCATTAGCTGTGTCGCGCTCGACCACTATATATACGGTGGTAGCTGGAGATGCGCACCTGGCCACTGAGCAGAGTGGTGCTAGCACTCGCCCACTATAGACGGTGGTTGTGTGACGTGCAGTTTGTCCTGTGTGCGGCGCTTGTCTACTCATGGGTAGGGACAGCGTGGCTTGCAGCAGGGACCCCTAGGAGTAGTTAGCTCTTTACGCTTATACGCTACTCAGTCATACTACCCAACTCGGCCACTCGAGAGTAGTGGTAGCTAGAGTCGGGCTAGTTGTCATTTGTCGTGCCACCCTGGCCACTCTGGGGTCGTGGTTGGATGGGTCCGCAGACAGTGACCATGCATATGCATTGCTGATATATATGTATGCATGTATTTGATATATGTTTTACATATGCCTGTGAGATGCTGCATTTGATTGCTGCATATGATTGTACATCATGCTACATGCCTTTTGCATATTTTATATACCGCTGTGCATGTGTTGAGCATGAGTGTGGACTATTTGGATTATGTCATGATATACCTGTTCAGGATGTTATAGATCATATGGAGGACAGACCGTCAGGTACGTACATTACTTTATGTCAGTTGATCGATTGATTTATGCTATGAGTAGGACATATCTGTGATTACTGATTATTATGCTTAGTACTGTATGTCTGTTGGACTCATGCTGCATACCTGTAGATCTTCACATGTATACCTGTAGATCTCTTTACCCTGTATGTTGTTCATGCACTTCTATATATTACCCCTGAGTTTTATACTCACCACCCTGGACCCTGGGTTTCCTGTCGCCCAGGTAGTAGATAGAAGACTTCGGCATGGACTTGGAGCATTGCCACCTGATCCCATCCCGCCGTTTTTCCGAGGGTTTTTGCTTCCCATCGCATGTATCTTCATATGGACTCTTATTGTTTTGGAGATCATGTTGTATGTTTCTCTTTTGATATTCAGTATGGATTTTATTCTAGTATGGACGGATATACCGATGTACTTATGTTGACGAGTTTGTATTTCCATGTGTTTGGCTTCCGCTATTGATGTTATATGTTTTTGCTGTGTTGTTATACATTTTCGATATGTGTTATACTGGCTGCGACTTTGTACCGTATTGGAATTGTCATAAGGGGGTGCCGTCCGTTGGCCGGACAGAGTCTACCTCGGGGCGTGACAATTTTATTGGTATCAGAGCTCTAGGTTGCGATGCCATGCAATAATGTTTTTGTCGGATTTTGGGACCTCGGAAATCGTTTTTGATTTGATTTGATTTTGATTTTGGTAAGATGAGATTGACAGAGGCATGAGCTCCAAGTTGTCCGAAGTAAGAAATCTTGACACACTATATTTTCTGGTTAAATATTTATGTAAGTCGTTCAACAGGTGTGAATAGATGATATTATGGCACCTGTTCAGACTCGTAAGTGAGGTCGACCCTCTAAACAACCTACTGCCGGAGGACCGGTTGATCAGGAGGAGCCACGACAGTCTCCTACCAGAGGTTCGGAACCTCAAGAGCACGTACTCGTACCGCGCCGACCGCTACATTCCACTGGGCCGAGTCAAGTCATGTATACCGGTGTTAGCACGGTCAGCCAAGGACCGATTCACGCTATTCCGAGGCGAGTCTGATCCCTGGATTGCACGGACCTGGTTAGACAATTTGGAGGATACGTTTGAGTTCATGAGTTGCACCGATGAGGAGAAGGTGGGTCTAGCAGCTTATCATCTTCGGGAGCAGGCGGTTACGTGGTGGAAAATGCAGAAGACCTTGATGGGAGAGCAGAACATCACCCGGCGCTTTTCCGAGATATATTACGAGGCGATTTTCCTTCGCGTTCTCTACAAAGACGCCGGGGAGTTCTTAAGCCTTAAGCAGGGGGATCGATCAGTTATGGAATACAATGCAGAGTTTACTCGATTAGCGGAATTCTGTCTGCGTCTGGTAGCACAGGATGAGGATCGGATGTTACAATTCACACAGGGTTTGGCAGCCTATATTCGAGTAAGAATGTCTGGATCCTCCATTAACTCGTACCGAGAGGCACTGGATAGAGCTCTGTCTATTGAGATGACTTCTCAGCAAATTGCAAAGGAGAAGGAGGTGGAGAAGCAGATGTCCCAGGGAAAGCAGCGGAAGCAGGATACGACCACTGAGACTCAGAAGAAGCAGAATCAGAGTGGGGCTTCTCGGGGTACTACGGAGGATCATCTAGGGCACAGAAAGGGAAGCGACCAGCTTTTGGACAGTCTGGAGGTTCTAAGAAGAACCGTAAGAGCGGATATATGACTAGATGTCGTAGATGTGGGTCTGGAAATCATAGTTTTCCCGAGTGTCCCCTAGATCGAGATGTTTGTTATTACTGCAAGCATCCAGGACATACTAGTCGAGAGTGTACTCTGAAGGCACAATTTGGAGGGTTGAGCAATTCAAAGAAGGGAAAGAGATCCGACGACATCATCCAGAGGTCACTGGGGCCTAGACGCAGATGGTCGAGGCGACCCACCCTCCTCTGACCCGGATATATATCATATACATGGGAGTGATTCTTTCGGGATGCCAGCGGCGATCCATTATACTCCCGCTCCAGAGGGTTATTATTCTGGGCCACCTACTCAGCGATACCTACCGGCCGACTCTCAGGGATATATTATGCTTGCGCAGCAGAGTCAGCCTCCAGCAGCATCATCACTGACCCAGATCCATCCGGAGTGGAGGCATTCTACTATTATATCTGGAGCGCAGCCGTCCCATGTGGAGACTGGACGAGTTTATGCCATTACCCGGGAGGACGCTCAGCGGGCCGAGGGATCGGTCATTCGGGGTATGATTTTGGTTTATTCTATACCTGCTGATACATTGATTGATACTGGTAGCTCGTATTCCTTTATTTCTAGTATATTTCTGAGTAAAATTGGGAGAATCCCTATGATTCGTTCTTGTGGATTAGCGATATCATTACCATCGGGCGAGGTTTTGACCAGTCATCAAGTAATCAAGGGTTGTCCGTTGGATTTCGAGGGACATATACTTACGGTGGACCTTCAGGTGCTAGAGATGGTGGAATTCGACATTATACTCGGAATGGATTGGTTGGCTACATATTATGCTACAGTGGATTGTAGAGCGAGAGTAGTGACCTTCCGACCACCAGATCAGCCTGCATGGGAATTCGTGGGTACCCGGGATGATGGAGTGTCCGTTATAT
Source organism: Wurfbainia villosa (assembly GCA_025175895.1). Lineage (NCBI taxonomy): Eukaryota > Viridiplantae > Streptophyta > Magnoliopsida > Zingiberales > Zingiberaceae > Wurfbainia > Wurfbainia villosa. The sequence continues at coordinate 8,172,701 of CM046007.1, forward strand.
CTGCACTTCAGGCTCGGAGATTATTGTCGCATGGTTGTCAGGGTTACTTATTCTCTTTGGTCAAAGTGGAGAGTGAGGAGATACCACCTCTTTCCAGCGTGCGGGTAGTTCGTGAGTATCCGGATGTATTTCCAGATGAACTTCCGGGCTTGCCACCTCCGAGGCAAGTGGAATTCGCGATAGAGGTGATTCCAGGAACCGCACCGGTGTCAAAGGCTCCATACCGGATGGCACCGAAAGAGTTAAGTGAGCTTAAGATACAGCTGCAAGAGTTATTGGATAGGGGTTTTGTTCGTCCTAGTGTTTCACCTTGGGGAGCTCCGGTGCTGTTCGTTAAAAAGAAAGATGGATCTCTGCGGTTATGTATTGATTACCGACAACTTAATGCAGTAACCGTTAAGAACAAATATCCACTGCCGAGGATAGAGGATTTGTTTGATCAGCTCAAGGATACTTGCGTGTATTCCAAGATTGATCTGCGATCAGGTTATCATCAGCTGAGGGTAAGAGACGAGGATGTTCAGAAGACAGCGTTCCGCACGCGTTATGGACATTACGAGTTTCTAGTGATGCCATTTGGTCTTACTAATGCTCCAGCTGCATTTATGGATTTGATGAACCGGGTATTCTTGAGGTACTTAGATCAGTTTGTCATCGTATTCATAGATGATATCTTGATATATTCTCGTTCTGAGGAGGAGCATGAGCACCATCTTCGGATTGTATTGGAGACATTGCGACGAGAGCATTTATATGTCAAATTTAGTAAGTGCGCTTTCTGATTATCTTCTGTGGGATTTCTTGGACATGTGGTATCTAGCAGAGGTATTTCAGTTGATCCTCAGAAAATCGAAGCGATTACCGGTAGGGCGACAAAGAAATCGATTCGAGAAGTCCGTAGTTTTCTTGGATTGGCCGGGTATTACCGTAGATTTGTGAAGGGATTTTCCCGTATAGCCACACCACTTACTCGCTTGACCCGGAAAGGGGTAAAGTTTGCTTGGTCAGAGGCGTGTGAGTCCAGTTTTCAGGAGCTTAAACAACAACTAGTTTCTGCACCTGTATTAGTGATTCCTTCTTCTTGCGATGGGATGGTCACGTATCACGATGCTTCTTTACAAGCGATTTCTGCGATTCGACCGTGTAGTATCCTATGCCTCCCGTCGACAAGGACCATGAGAGGAATTATCCGGTGCACGATCCGGAGCTAGCGACCATTATTTTGCGCTAAAGATATGGAGACATTATCGTATGGGATTACTTTTGAGATCTATCACGGACCATAAGAGTTTGAAATATCTTTTCACTCGGAAGGAATTGAATCTTAGAGCGAGGCGATGGATGGAATACCTAAAGGATTATGATTGCACCATTCAGTATCATTCGGGTAAAGCTAACGTTGTAGCAGATGCACCTTTGAGCGAAGTCCGTGGGATTCTAGCTAGTCATTTGAATGTTGATCGATCTTGTTCGATGATTCTCGAGTTGGGGTTGTATGAGCAGGTCAAACATCCCGGGGATATTGGTATCTATGGTTGTCCACCGATATTATTGAGAGGATCAAGGAGGCACAAGCTAGTGATCGACATCTGCGATTCTTATGCGCACTGGACTCGGGGACGAGATGCATTTCTCGTGTGAGGCCGAGTCCTTCCGGTTCCGAGAAAGATTATGTGTTCGGACACATCCGATTAAGGAGGAGTTATTACGAGAGGCACATCACTCGAGATTTGCTATACATCCGGGCGGTACTCGGATGTATCAGGATTTGAGGTGTTCATACTGGTGGGACGGTATGAAGAGAGATATTGCGGATTTCGTCGCTCGATGTTTGGTCTGCCAACAGGTAAAGGCTGAACATCAGAAACCCGCCGGATTGCTACAGAGAATCCCAATTCCGGAATGGAAGTGGGAACATATTACGATGGATTTTGTTACGGGGTTGCCCAGAACCCGTAAAGGACATGATGCGATTTGGGTAATTGTGGATAGGTTAACCAAATCCGCTCATTTCCTTCCGATTCGTGAGACACATCCATTGGATCGACTAGCTGAGCTATACTGTAGAGAGATTGTCAGACTGCACGGAGTACCCTTGAGTATCATATCTGACAGAGATCCACGTTTTACTTCACGATTACGCGAGTCTTGACATGCTATGGGGCACCGAGCCGTCTCGATCGCATTTCACCGCATGAGCGGATGGGCGATCGGAGCGTACTATTGACTTTGGAGGACTTATTGAGATCTTGCGATGGATTTGAGGGTGGGAGGATCACGCTCACTTGGTGGAGTTCGTGTATAATAATAGCTATCACTCTTCCATTGGATGACTCCTTTGAGGCTTTATACGGTCGACCTGCAGATCTCGATTGTGGAGGATGTTGGGGAGCGGCAGTTATTGGGCCCTCGAGTATTCACCGACGATCACGAGTTAGTTCGTGTTATCAGACGACGATTGTCAGAGGCTCAAGACAGACAGAAAAGTTATGCGGATCAGAGGCGAAGACCTCTGGAGTTTGTTATAGGAGATCATGTATTTTTGTGAGTATCACCTACAAAAGGAGTTAAGAGATTCGGAATTAAAGGAAAGTTAGCACCACGCTACATTGGACCATTCGAGATATTAGAGCGGATTGGAGGTGTAGCATACCGATTGGCTCTACCTCCGACGCTTGCGAGCGTTCATAATGTATTCCATGTTTCTATGCTGAGGAAATACGTACCGCACCCGGATCATGTTCTGACGGAGGTGCCGGTTCCACTCCAGCCTAACACGACATATGACGAGGTTCCTGTGCGGATTCTTGGTCGCAAAGAGCGTCAGTTAAGGAACAAAACCATCCGCCTGGTAAAGGTTGGATGGCAGCATCACACTGATGAGGAGGCTACATGGGAGCTGGAGGATATCATCCGAGCTCGATACCCTCACCTGTTCACGTGAGGTATATAGTAATTCAAGAAATTTCTTATGTTGATTACTGCATATAAGTACGAAAACTTGGGAACCAAATTTTATTAAGTGGGGGAGAATGTAGTATACGAAGAAAAAAAAATGGATTAACCCGTAATTAATTGGGATTAATTAAGGGATTAATTAGGCTTAATTAGTGGGCTAATGGGTTAATTTTCTAGTTGGGCTGAAATTGGGCTGAGATAGACTTGGGCTGAGATGGGCTTGGGCTGAAATGGGCTTGGGCTGAACCCAATCAGATTGGGTTTGGGTTGACCTGGGTTAACCAGATCACTTGAACGGCATTTAAAAAGCCTTCCGAACAGCCGATCGACATCTCATCGCGATCCCGTTTCCATTTCCCCTCCGCCTCGTTCCTTCGCTCCGCACGATCGCGTCACCGATCTCCGTTCGTCGGCGTCCGATGCGAGGAGCTCGTCGGCGCCACCATTTAGTAGATCTCCGGCCGGGGATTAGGGGGTTCTCGCCTGGAAAGAAATCGCGGCAACACTCCCAGCGGGCGGACGACGTCGTTGTCGCGGCGGTGAGCTGCCACGCAGGTGCGGTGGTTTCCGTTTTGGGTTAGGTTTCTTTGTCTTCCCTTAGATCTTGTTGTGTTGATCGGAGTTTTGAGAAACATGATCCTGTACTTGTGGGTTGTCTTGATTGCTCGGGAGTCTTGGTGAGAGATCGGGAAGAATCGCCGCCGGTAGAGTTTGGATCTAACCTAACATTTCATCTGTGGTATTGTGATTTTGATGTTCTGTTAAGGTGATTTTGGGTATTCGATTGATTGGATGAGGTGTTGTTATACTATGATTGGGGAATTTGATTGCAAATGTTGTCAATGTGTTTGATCGGGATTTTCTTCGGTGAGCAGAGGTTGAACAGGGGGTGCTACCGGAGATATTCTGTTTGGTGTCGAGTGTGAGGAGCTGTTGTCGGGAGAAATTCAAGCTGGGGAAAGTTGTTAATTAGGCTTTCCGTTGTTTTATTTGTGTAGGAGATCGATTTGATTAGATGTAGGTTCTGTGGATGGTTTGGTTGAGTTAATGGTTGATTGTGTTCTGCTGTGATTACGGTAATTGTTTGGGAAGATTGTGGGCTGTGATCAGGAGGTGGAATTTGTATTGCCGATTGTCTCTTTTGATGTCTATAGGGTTTCGGGTATTGGGTATGCTCCGTTAATATTAGTTGTTGCTTGACCTATTTGGATTTAGAGATTCTTAGTGTATTGGATTGTATTGGTTATCCTTTGTTAAGGAGAGGTGATGAGGGTAGTCTATATTGTTGGAAGTATTGTTCAGATCTATATAAATTTTAATTGATCTATGTAGTGTGTCTGAATGGGTTAGTCGGAGTGGTTAAAGTGCCTCGGGGAAAAGAATCTGAATATAAATGAGTTAGTATTTGGTTCGTATAAGTATCGGTGATTTGTACTTAATCGTAATTTGCAACTATTGTGCAGGTTTGGGATACGAAGCAGGTCCACGGCCATGAGGATTATTCGAGCCTCGTATCCGGTGGGTAATATCTACCTGGTCCGGTAGTTTGATCAATCCCAGTGCATGATCTTGGATGTATGTTTATACTTGTTTACCTTAAATCCACTCTTATTTAATCATATGCTTGTACTGCCTTTGACCTTGAGATATATACTCTGTTACGTCATTGATTATCTAGCATGGATAGGAACTGTAAAACCCTATTATGTGTTAGCTGATAGGGGTTCAGTAAATACCTGTGGTTAAGGTTATCTTTATGACCTCAGATCTGGGTTACTGGGTTGCATCACTAGGTTAGGTGATGAGTCCAAATTTGGTCGATTAGTGGTACCGTACACCTATTAGTGGGTTATCTTGACGGATCTATTTATGCATGTACATAGGTAAATAGGTAGTGATTCTGGATTAGTCGTCGTGCATGGTTGACTTTTAGTTGACTAGGTCTCCCCGTGAGTTAGGGAGTGTTGCGAGGATTTGTGCGTGAACTATGCATCATTACATTGCATGCATGCTGACGACTGGGTCTCCCTTATGGATGAGACGGATCGTCAGTCATCCTGCCTCCCGCCACGGGGTAGTGGTAGCAGGTTGAGGTTGAGGCGAGCATTAGATGTGTCGGCCACCACTATATATATGGTAGGTGGAGATGCGCACCGCCACCGAGCAGTGGTGCTAGCACTCGCCCACTATAGACGGTGGTTGTGTGACGTGCAGTTTGTCCTGTGTGCGGCGCTTGTCTACTCATGGGTAGGGACAGCGTGGCTTGCAGCAGGGACCCCTAGGAGTAGTTAGCTCTTTACGCTTATACGCTACTCAGTCATACTACCCAACTCACCCACCGAGAGTAGTGGTAGCTAGAGTCGGGCTAGTTGTCATTCGTGCCACCACCGCCACTGGGTCGTGGTTGGACGGTCCGACAGACAAAGGACCATGCATATGCATTCATTGATATATATGTATGCATGTATTTGATATATGTTTTACATATGCCTGTGAGATGCTGCATTTGATTACTGCATATGATTGTACATCATGCTACATGCCTTTTGCATATTTTATATACCGCTGTGCATGTGTTGAGCATGAGTGTGGACTATTTAGATTATGTCATGATATACCTGTTCAGGATGTTATAGATCAATGAGATCAGGTACGTACATTACTTTATGTCAGTTGATCAGTTCAGTTTATGCTATGAGTAGGATATATTTGTGATTACTGATTACTATGCTTAGTACTGTATGTCTGTTGGATTCATGCTGCATACCTGTAGATCTCTTTACCCTGTATGTTGTTCATGCACTTCTATATATTACCCCTGAGTTTTATACTCACCACCCTGGACCCTGGGTTTCCTGTTGCCCAGGTAGTAGATAGAAGACTTCGGCATGGACTTGGAGCATTGCCACCTGATCCCATCCCGCTGTTTTTTCGAGGGTTTTTTTTTGCTTCCCATCGCATGTATCTTCATATGGACTCTTATTGTTTTGGTGATCATGCTGTATGTTTCTCTTTTGATATTCAGTATGGATTTTATTCTAGTATGGACGGATATACCGATGTACTTATGTTGACGAGTTTGTATTTCCATGTGTTTGGCTTCCGCTATTGATGTTATACGTTTTTGCTGTGTTGTTATACATTTTCGATATGTGTTATACTGGCTGCGACTTTGTACCGTATTGGAATTGTCATAAGGGGGTGCCGTCCATTGGCCGGACAGAGTCTACCTCGGGGCGTGACAGTGTGGCCCGCAGGTTGGCCCGCCTAACCCGCAACCCGCCTAATCCGCAACCCGCCTAACCCGCAACCCGCCTTGGGTTGGGTTGGGTTGGAAATTTTTCAACCCGTCGAGATGGCGGGTCGGCCCGCCCCTCTTCGCTAAATATTGGGTTTACGATGGGTTGGCCTGGCCCGCCATGGGTTGGCCCGTTTGACAGCTCTAATGATCACATTTTATGCACGCATGGGGGAAAATCCCAAATGTTTTATATGAAAAATGAAATGCATGAATTTGTGAGATGACTAAAATAATCAATGTTTACTTGTTTTGTCATTAGGCTTATTTGGATTAGAAAAGATTTTAAGTCGATTGGAATGGGGATCACATGAATGATAAGCCTCCAATTTATTCTAGTTGAGTCAACTGACTTAGAGTTATCTTACTAGATAAGTTTTAACTAGAGTCAACAACTAGTAAATAAGTTTTCTATGGAACCGTCACATTAATGGTCCTTCTGTAATTGCTCCATATTTTTAAGAGGGAGGTAAATTGGAAAGCACTTGCACGGGCATCTTCATCATCCTTGATTTGTCATTCCATTTGGTAGAAAATCCTATAAATATATCGTAATTGAAGATCAATCTGTAAATATCTAAGAGTCAAATTGAACATCATATCGCTGTATCGTAACTCTGGGATAATAAATATGATAATTTACCAAACAATGCAAGTGAAGTTTAGAATTGTCTAAACAACGCCCCATACTTTCATATTTATCAAATAGCGTATTTAATTCCCTTTTTACCCCTCCGCCACACAGACCTGCAGCACAGTGAAAATCCCGAACGTAGTGCTGGGAATTCAAATCCTAGCACTACAGTTGTATTGTAATTCCAACACCACCACCGTGGTGCTGGAATTTACAATCTCATCACCACTGTGGTGCTGAAAATTCAAATTTCAGCACCACAGTGATGCTAAAATTGTAACTTCTGAAATTGTAAATTCCAGCACCACGGTGGTGGTGCTGGGATTGCACCACCACTATGGTGCTGAGAATTCAAATCCGAGCATCATAGTAGTGCTGGGTCATTGATTATCTAGTGCATGATCTTAGATGTATGTTTATACTTGTTTACCTTAAATCCACTCTTATTTAATCATATGCCTTTGACCTTGAGATATATACTACGTCATTGATTATCTAGCATGGATAGGAACAAAAACCTTATTATGTGTTAGGTGATAGAGGTTCAAGAAATACGTGGTTAGGGTTATCTTTATGACCTCGGACCGGTTCTTGGGTTGCATCACTAGGTTAGGTGATGAGTCCAAATTACGAGTGTAGTACCATACACCTATTAGTGGGTTATCTTGGCGGATCTATTTATACGTACATAGGTAAATAGGTAGTGATTCTGGATTAGTCGTCGTGCATGGTTGACTTTTAGTTGACTAGGTCTCCCATGAGTTAGGAGTGTTGCGAGTTTGTCGTGAACTATGCATCATTACATTGCATGCATCTGACTGGGTCTCCCTTATGGATGAGACGGGTCGTCAGTCATCCTGCCTCCCCGGCCACTCGGGGTAGTGGTAGCAGGGTTGAGGGCAGAGCATTAGATGTGCCGCGCTCGACCACTATATATACGGTGGTAGCTGGAGATGCGCACCTGGCCACTGAGCAGAGTGGTGCTAGCACTCGCCCACTATAGACGGTGGTTGTGTGACGTGCAGTTTATCCTGTGTGCGGCGCTTGTCTACTCATGGGTAGGGACAGCGTGGCTTGCAGCAGGGACCCCTAGGAGTAGTTAGCTCTTTACGCTTATACGCTACTCAGTCATACTACCCAACTCGGCCACTCGAGAGTAGTGGTAGCTAGAGTCGGGCTAGTTGTCATTTGTCGTGTCACCCTGGCCACTCTGGGGTCGTGGTTGGACGGGTCCCCAGACAGTGACCATGCATATGCATTGCTGATATATATGTATGCATGTATTTGATATATATTTTACATATGCCTGTGAGATGCTGCATTTGATTGCTGCATATGATTGTACATCATGCTACATGTCTTTTGCATATTTTATATACCGCTGTGCATGTGTTGAGCATGAGTGTGGACTATTTAGATTATGTCATGATATACTGCTCGTGATGTTATAGATCAATCCGTCAGTACGTATATTACTTTATCGATTGATGATGATTGATTTATGCTATGAGTAGGACATATCTGTGATTACTGATTACTATGCTTAGTACTGTATGTCTGTTGGACTCATGCTGCATACCTGTAGATCTCTTTACCCTGTATGTTGTTCATGCACTTCTATATATTACCCCTGAGTTTTATACTCACCACCCTGGACCCTGGGTTTCCTGTCACCCAGGTAGTAGATAGAAGACTTCGGAATGGACTTGGAGCATTGCCACCTGATCCCATCCCACCGTTTTTTCGAGGGTTTTTTTTTTGCTTCCCATCGCATGTATCTTCATATGGACTCTTATTGTTTTGGTGATCATGCTGTATGTTTCTCTTTTGATATTCAGTATGGATTTTATTCTAGTATGGACGGATATACCGATGTACTTATGTTGACGAGTTTGTATTTCCATGTGTTTGGCTTCCGCTATTGATGTTATACATTTTTGCTGTGTTGTTATACATTTTCGATATGTGTTATACTGGCTGCGACTTTGTACCGTATTGGAATTGTCATAAGGGGGTGCCGTCCGTTGGCCGGACAGAGTCTACCTCGGGGCGTGACAGTGTGGCCCGCAGGTTGGCCCGCCTAACCCACAACCCGCCTAATCCGCAACCCGCCTAACCCGCAACCCGCCTTGGGTTGGGTTGGGTTGGAAATTTCTCAACCCGTCGAGATGGCGGGTCGGCCCGCCCCTCTTCGCTAAATATTGGGTTTGCGACGGGTTGGCCTGGCCCGCCATGGGTTGGCCCGTTTGACAGCTCTAATGATCACATTTTATGCACGCATGGGGGAAAAATCCCAAATGTTTTATATGAAAAATGAAATGCATGAATTTGTGAGATGACTAAAATAATCAATGTTTACTTGTTTTGTCATTAGGCTTATTTGGATTAGAAAAGATTTTAAGTCGATTGGAATGGGGATCACATGAATGATAAGCCTCCAATTTATTCTAGTTGAGTCAACTGACTTAGAGTTATCTTACTAGATAAGTTTTGACTAGAGTCAACAACTAGTAAATAAGTTTTCTATGGGCAAGTCACATTAATGGTCCTTCTGTAATTGCTCCATATTTTTAAGAGGGAGGTAAATTGGAAAGCACTTGCACGGGCATCTTCATCATCCTTGATTTGTCATTCCATTTGGTAGAAAATCCTATAAATATATCGTAATTGAAGATCAATCTGTAAATATCTAAGAGTCAAATTGAACATCATATCGCTGTATCGTAACTCTGGGATAATAAATATGATAATTTACCAAACAATGCAAGTGAAGTTTAGAATTGTCTAAACAACACCCCATACTTTCATATTTATCAAATAGCGTATTTAATTTCCTTTTTACCCGCCATCACGGACACTGTACGGTGAAAATCCGAGCGTAGTCTTTGGGAATTCAAATTCTAGCACTACTGATTGTATTGTAATTCCAACACCACCAGTAGTCTTTGGAATTTACAATCTCATCACCAACGTGGTCTTTGGAAATTCAAATTTCACACCACTGATGCTAAAATTGTAACCAAATTGTAAATTTGGCACCGATAGGTCTTTGGGATTACCACCACCACTATGGTGCTGGGAATTCAAATCCGAGCACCATAGTAGTGCTGGGTCATTGATTATCTAGTGCATGATCTTAGATGTATGTTTATACTTGTTTACCTTAAATCCACTCTTATTTAATCATATGTTTGTACTGCCTTTGACCTTGAGATATATACTCTGTTACGTCATTGATTATCTAGCATGGATAGGAACTGTAAAACCCTATTATGTGTTAGCTGATAGAGGTTCAGTAAATACCTGTGGTTAGGGTTATCTTTATGACCTCAGATCTGGGTTACTGGGTTGCATCACTAGGTTAGGTGATGAGTCCAAATTACGAGGTCGGTCATGTACCGTACACCTATTAGTGGGTTATCTTGACGGATCTATTTATCTGTACATAGGTAAATAGGTAGTGATTACGGATTAGTCGTCCGTGCATGGTTGACTTTTAGTTGACTAGGTCTCCCCGTGAGTTAGGGAGTGTTGCGAGGATTTGTGCGTGAACTATGCATCATTACACTTGTATTTAGGGTCTCCCTTATGGATGAGACGGGTCGTCAGTCATCCTGCCTCCCCGGCCACTCGGGGTAGTGGTAGCAGGGTTGAGGGCAGAGCATTAGATGTGCCGCGCTCGACCACTATATATACGGTGGTAGCTGGAGATGCGCACCTGGCCACTGAGCAGAGTGGTGCTAGCACTCGCCCACTATAGACGGTGGTTGTGTGACGTGCAGTTTGTCCTGTGTACGACGCTTGTCTACTCATGGGTAGGGACAGCGTGGCTTGCAGCAGGGACCCCTAGGAGTAGTTAGCTCTTTACGCTTATACGCTACTCAGTCATACTACCCAACTCGGCCACTCGAGAGTAGTGGTAGCTAGAGTCGGGCTAGTTGTCATTTGTCGTGCCACCCTGGCCACTCTGGGGTCGTGGTTGGACGGGTCCGCAGACAGTGACCATGCATATGCATTGCTGATATATATGTATGCATGTATTTGATATATGTTTTACATATGCCTGTGAGATGCTACATTTGATTGCTGCATATGATTGTACATCATACTACATGCCTTTTGCATATTTTATATACCGCTGTGCATGTGTTGAGCATGAGTGTGGACTATTTAGATTATGTCATGATATACCTGTTCAGGATGTTATAGATCATATGGAGGACAGACCGTCAGGTACGTACATTACTTTATGTTAGTTGATCAGTTCAGTTTATGCTATGAGTAGGACATATCTGTGATTACTGATTACTATGCTTAGTACTGTATGTCTGTTGGATTCATGCTGCATACCTGTAGATCTCTTTACCATGTATGTTGTTCATGCACTTCTATATATTACCCCTGAGTTTTATACTCACCACCCTGGACCCTGGGTTTCCTGTCGCCCAGGTAGTAGATAGAAGACTTCGGCATGGACTTGGAGCATTGCCACCTGATCCCATCCCGCCGTTTTTTCGAGGGTTTTTTTTTTGCTTCCCATCGCATGTATCTTCGTATGGACTCTTATTGTTTTGGAGATCATGCTGTATGTTTCTCTTTTGATATTCAGTATGGATTTTATTCTAGTATGGACGGATATACCGATGTACTTATGTTGACGAGTTTGTATTTCCATGTGTTTGGCTTCCGCTATTGATGTTATACGTTTTTGCTGTGTTGTTATACATTTTCGATATGTGTTATCGGCGCGACTTTGTACCGTATTGGAATTGTCATAAAGGTCCGTTGGCCGGACAGAGTCTACCTCGGGGCGTGACAGTGTGGCCCGCAGGTTGGCCCGCCTAACCCGCAACCCGCCTAATCCGCAACCCGCCTAACCCGCAACCCGCCTTGGGTTGGGTTGGGTTGGAAATTTTTCAACCCGTCGAGATGGCGGGTCGGCCCGCCCCTCTTCGCTAAATATTGGGTTTGCGACGGGTTGGCCTGGCCCGCCATGGGTTGGCCCGTTTGACAGCTCTAATGATCACATTTTATGCACGCATGGGGGAAAAATCCCAAATGTTTTATATGAAAAATGAAATGCATGAATTTGTGAGATGACTAAAATAATCAATGTTTACTTGTTTTTTCATTAGGCTTATTTGGATTAGAAAAGATTTTAAGTCGATTGGAATGGGGATCACATGAATGATAAGCCTCCAATTTATTCTAGTTGAGTCAACTGACTTAGAGTTATCTTACTAGATAAGTTTTGACTAGAGTCAACAACTAGTAAATAAGTTTTCTATGGGCAATCACATTAATGGTCATACATAATTGCTCCATATTTTTAAGAGGGAGGTAAATTGGAAAGCACTTGCACGGGCATCTTCATCATCCTTGATTTGTCATTCCATTTGGTAGAAAATCCTATAAATATATCGTAATTGAAGATCAATCTGTAAATATCTAAGAGTCAAATTGAACATCATATCGCTGTACCGTAACTCTGGGATAATAAATATGATAATTTACCAAACAATGCAAGTGAAGTTTAGAATTGTCTAAACAACACCCTATACTTTCATATTTATCAAATAGCGTATTTAATTTCCTTTTTACCCCTCCGCCACACAGACCTGCAGCACAGTGAAAATCCTGAACGTAGTGCTGGAAATTCAAATCCTAGCACTACAGTTGTATTGTAATTTCAACACCACCACCGCGGTCTTGAATTTACAATCTCATCACCACGTGGTGCTGGAAATTCAAATTTGACCACGTGATGCTAAAATTGTAACTTTCGACACCACGATCTTTGAAATTGTAAATTCCAGCACCACGGTGGTGGTGCTGGAATTGCACCACCACTATGGTGCTGGAAATTCAAATCCCAATATCATAGTGGTGTTGGGATTTGTAATTCCAGCACCACAGTGGTGGTGTTGGGATTGTACCACCACCGTGGTGCTGGGAATTCAAATTCCAACACCACAGTGGTGCTGAGATTTGTAATTTCAGCACCACAGTAGTACAGATTTTTTTGGTGGAAGGAATAAAAAGGGAATTAAGTATTCTATTTGATAAATATAAAAGTATGTGGGTGTTGTTTGGATAATTCTAAATTTTACGTGCGATGTTTGATAAATTACCGTAATAAATAAGACTTCTATGATCTACGTTACAATCAATTAGCAGACAAAATAATTGATTGTATTATATCCAATGCTTTTACAAAGACTATAAAGGGATCTTGTGCAAGAACAAGAAAATCATCATTCTACTACTCTACTCTCAAATTATCTTTAATTTATTTTATAGCCTTGTATTTTAGTTGGGTTCAAAGTCTTTAACCTTAAGTTTCATTTTTTTTTTCCTTACACAAGCTCTTCTTTTTCTTACTATTTTTATCTTGTTATGTAAGTTGTTGTGTGAGGCCTCTTATATTGCTGCAAAAAAAAAAAAAATGGGAACTGTCAATCTATGACTTCCATCGATCAGTCTCATAATCATTATGAAGAAGGTAAATCACGGATGGTCTTTGATTTTGACACGATTGGCAAAGCCATAAAGAGTCGTTCTGAGCTCGGAGAGAATTGTAGACTTCCCACCGATAATCGATCTGTGCTCATACTGTAAGCTACCACACGACCTTACCAACGCGTCATACCCGGGTGACTCCTTTGTCTCTTGCAAGTATAAAGAATAGTGGCTCTTAGAGGAGGTAACTCACCTTATGAATTTCATAGGCATTTAAGTACGAAACTAGCAGTTCTTCGCAAAAGCTTGGAATTCGTCAACCTAGCAGCCCCCACCAGTCTTTCCCACGGCCATTATGAGGGAGGAGAATCACGGAGAGTCCTATGGACCTTGACGTAGTGGCCAAGATACGTAATGGTCATCTGAATTCAGAAAAGGACTTTACATCTCCTCAGGAATCGACTTTTATCTTATCCGTAAGCTCCATCGTGCTTTAGCTACCATGTCATCCTCGTAGGGACCGAAACTAACCATTCTAAACCATATTAAAAGAATCAAATTAGCATTATTATTTTGTTCTTAATTTTCTTTATTATTATTATTTTTGCTTAATCTAAGCTTTGTACTTGAGCTCTATTTGTTTATCATATTTTTTAAACTATTCATCACTCTAACTACCCCATATAACTAAAAAAATGATGAGACTTTCTTTTTTGGCTCCTCCACTTTTTCTTATTGCGGCCTTATTGTGTAGTCACTTATATGGAAAGACGTCATTATCTTCAATTTGCATGCATATAAAAGTCATTAGAGATGAGTCAATTTTACCGGCATGACCTCTTAGTCGCTTCTATAGAAAGACGTCGTTGTCTTCAATTTGCATGCATATAAAAGTCATTAGAGATGGGTCGATTTTATCGGCATGACCCCTTTGATGTTCAAGTCAGAATCCTTTGAAGAGAGGAAAGTAGTAGAAGAATGATAAATGAAATATGCTCAAGAAAGAAAAGTGGTCTCCACCTACCAAAATAAAGAAAGAACCATCCCCTTCTCCTTTACCTTGGGGGCTTTATACAGTATTTTGAACCTCAACTTATTGGTCAGATCCCTCAACCTATAATATTCCTTGAAGAATTAGTAGGGGACAAGTGTGACATAAAAGCTTCCTCCGTTTTGACATTCCCTCCCTATACATCTAAGAGACCATAATATTTTCAAGCGGATTGCCACATGTATCTCACATATCAAGAGTATACTCGTAGGAGTTGAATATGAGAAGGAAAAGATAGTATTCGGGATAGAATATGATAACCTAGAAAGTCAATATTATCTGGGAGAACAGGTGATGCTCAAGAGAGCTAACAGTGCTCAGGAGAGCTGGCGTAACTCGGAAAGACTGATAGTACTCAAAAGAACTGATAGAGCTCGGTGAGACTGATGATACTCGAGAGAATAGATATAACTCAGGGAAACTAAAAGTATTCGGGAGAATTGATATAGCTCGGGAAATCTAATAGAACTCGAGTGAGTAGGTAGAGCCCAGTAAAAACAGTAGGCTCATAAAGATATCAACTGCCATTAAAATTATTTAAATTAAATTAAATAGCCTTTCCAAAATCGTCACTTTAAAAATAACTTGACTTGATGACACAAGGCTCACAATGATGCTTAGATTGAGGGATTTTTAATTACCTTTGTACACTTTTATTAAAGCCATTAAGTTAAATGAATTTAGAAATATCAAAAAGTGAAATATTATTAGAAAAATAATTCTTTTATTGTGATTAGGTTTGACAACAGTGCTTTATGGTTTGATAATATGGCTTAAATTAGGTATGTTTTTTTTTATGTTAATGCATCAACTATGTAAAACTTATCATCCATATTTGAGATCGAGGTGATTAAGCTTGAATGTTCGAATATCATGAGTCGAGTGTGGTGGATGTTGGTTCCTAAGCGAA
The DNA here is from genome assembly GCA_025175895.1 of Wurfbainia villosa. NCBI lineage: Eukaryota > Viridiplantae > Streptophyta > Magnoliopsida > Zingiberales > Zingiberaceae > Wurfbainia > Wurfbainia villosa. The sequence continues at coordinate 8,188,011 of CM046007.1, forward strand.
AATTAATATAAAAAAACACAATGGAATCGGAATCCTCTATAGATTCATGCGAATTACAAATTATTTATTCATGTAAATTCCAAACGAATTTGAAATAGGATATTACCTTTGATGTGAAGCTCGGTGAATCTTTAGAGTCTATCTAGCACAATCAATATGTTCGTGCCACTAAGATATCTACGAGCACGATCGTCACACATCTCACAAGCGTTAATTGGAATTCAATATTTCTCTTACGCCATAGTATTAGCTATTATATAAAAAATTCTAACTTAATTATAAAATTGACATCATCTTACACGATTTTATTAGATAAGATCATATTTATTTATTTATTTAGTCTCCAAGATATATTTAATATGATATTTTCTTTTTCATGCATGTCCAATAATACAAAAAATATAAATGTGGATATTAAATTGTGGACTTACTTGGTTCGGACCTATTAAAAAATCTCAAATTGATTTTGGATTAAACTATTAATCCAACAAGTTTAAAATCCAAAATCCCTTTTAGACTTAAATTTTAGACCCAATTTATTTTAGTCGTACTAAAATAAATCACACTTTAAATCTCCATATGAGACTTCGATTATAATCCCAGCCGTTGAAGCATAATGGAACTTTAAACTCGTGGATGATCATCGAACTTGGAGTATGAATTGAAGACATGTGAACCCTATATTGGATTGTATGTTGTAATCTAGGATTTATTTTTGAGTTAGAACGTATTGGTGTTGTTATTGACTAGATGGGGTTTAGCTAGGCAACCAAGGGCTTGGTTTTATTTAAGCCTTGCATTATCTCATATCTTGTTTGTCAATCAGCTTATTTCTCAAACCTTTCAATGGACTTATTATTGCTGTAATAAAAGGTGATTCGTTCGTCTTCAACTCTCTCCTCAATTGATCTCATAGCTAATACGAAAGAGATAAATTATGAAGAGCATATTGCTCAACTCAAGACTAGTTGAAGAGGAGATACTCGAAAGACTTATAATCCTTGGAGATTGACTCTTACTCATTGATACAATTATATTTTTATGCTAGTCACAAGACTCTCTCGTGAGGACTATAATAGACTTACTATGCATTGTATGCCAAGGGAGACTTTCAAAATAGTGGCAATTAATTGGATAAGATTTTTAGTCCAATAAAGAAGGTTAATCGATCGACCATGGTTAAAAGTTAATTGGATGTTGAATTTGGGAAAATAAAATATTCTTTATTTAAACAATAATCATTTGAAATGATTTTTAATTAGTTGATTAGAGAATTATTAAAGGTTATTTTAGACAATTAATAAAGTTAACGACTCTCTTAGGACTATCCAATATCTGAAAGAGAGAGGTAAATTGGAAAGTACATGTGCGAACAACATTAGTAGCTCTAACTTTCTTGATTTGTCACTCCATTTAGAGGAAAATCCTATAAATTCATCATAATTGGAAATCAAACCATGGATACTTGAAAGTCAAGTTGGACGCTCTACCACTGCACTATAACCTCGAAGTGCAATTTCATTTCATACCGCCCAACATGGATGATACATTTAGTTTTGCCCGTCGACCAACATGTATAATTAGGGGTGTGCAAAAGTTCGGTTAAACCAAACAAACCAATTAAACCAACTGAAATTGAAAGTTCGATTCGATTTTATTTGAAAATTCGATTGTTATTTTTAAAAATATCGAATTTTTAGGTTAATTCGGTTCGGTTTCAATTTTTGAATTAAAAAAATCAGTTTAATTAATAAAACCAAATTAAATACCATCAATTGACTAATACTGTAGCATCAGTATGATAAAATATATCGATCAACTGATATTATAGTAAACAGTCAACTAATATTGTAGCACTAGTCGATTATTACTGTAGCAACAGTAAATTGAGGTTAAAAATTGATTTTTTAGCACCACTCGATTGGTACTATAGTATCAGTCGATTGATGTTGAAAATTTGATTTTTTTCGATTTTAATTGATTTATTATTGGTTTGATCGGTTCGATTTTGTTGAAATTTTTGGTCGGTTTGATTTTATAAAAAAAATCAATTTATTCGATTTTGATTAAATCGGTTTGGTCGGTTCGGTTAATAACCGATTGCATATGCCTATGCACAATTACCAAAATTGTTGAAATCTCACACACTCCAAAGCTTTCGTGATGACTCTTAAGATGAGTTTGGTTCAAGTTATCATATATAATCTTGATTATGTGATCATCAAATAATCACATAATCAAGGTCGTAGAGAATAAAACATAACTTTTGTTATTTGATTCAAATTTATTTGTTTAGAGATTTTAATTTATAATCTAATTTAATATTTTATTATATTATCTTTGGATAATATTAATTAGGTATTAACTTATACAAAAGACTTTTGAAAATTCTGAGTAATTGACTTTTTTACTCTTTGTTAACTCCGAAATCAACAAAAAACTTGTGCTTTCAAGATAATTTCGAGTTATATGTCCCTTTTGTTGATGTGACAGACATCTTTCATTACTTAAGAATCATCAATTATCTTGAACCAAATAGAGTGAAATGATATAACCATATACATATAACCAAAATTATAAAAAAAAATTTTGAACCGGACACACTATTAGTGTTGCTTGAGGTGTTATAGGCTAAGGAGCAGCTTGAGGAGGCTACGACTCATGTGAGATGTTTCAGATCATGATTTTCTTTTTTTTTACAATAATTCAAATATCCAGATTTTAATCTGACTAAAGCTTGAAAGTGAGCAATCCGATCCCAAAGAAAACTAAAGATAAACATAACAAACATAGATGAATCTTGGCAAATAGTTCAACATCACTAATGATTCGAGTATCGTAGAGTCTCATTTGCACCTTGTGAGACTCGAATCTTTATGCATACCCAATGAAATCTCCCAAACCTTAATTAAACCACTCTAGATTTTCAAAGCTAATAAGTCGATTTGATTCAACTCAATTGGTCATCCAATTTAAAATAAATTATGATGAGTAAATAAATAAAATTAAAAAAAAAATGATATCTCGTATCTTCCTCCAACTAAAGAAATTTTTTTTCCTTAACTTCCAATCAAAAATTGAAACTTTAGTATGATGTGAAATTTTAAATCTTATTAATTGTGCATTATCTATGTCTAACAATGCGACTACGAAGATTAGACATATATTTGGTTAAGTGTCATTATATTTTTAAATTTGTATGCAAAGAAAATAAAACTATTCATGCATTGTATATGTCCAACAGTGAGATTGTGAAGACCTAGACATAATGTCTTAGCGGTGTCGTCGTAATTTTAAATTTCTATGCCCATAACATAGAACTATGTATTGATAATGTTATTTAAATCCAAAGAGCTTCTTGCATGCCTTCTTGAGCTTCCCCATCTTTTTCTTAGACTTGTCTTGGCGATGCTCTTCCTCTTGACCATGATCTTCGTCGTGCTCTCGATCAATTGCTATCTTTTTCTCTTTGTTGTCGCGAGTAATGTCATAGTCAATACTCCTATATTTGCCATCTTTTATTGAGGTGGATCCCCTCATGGAGAAGGTTCTTCGAAGGATGGTGGTGCTACTTGATCTCGACCTTTGTGGAGTCGAAGAACGTGCTCGATTAAGCATTATCTCTAGTGTTTCTTTTTCGTCCTTTGCGTGCCATTTGCATTCTTGATAGGAGACTCTTTCATTGGTGACGGAGCTTGTGCTTTTATTCTTGTTTGTTAGAGGAATATATATTAGCTAACCAACCACAAAGTCGGACGTTGTTGCGAGATCGCTACGAAGGGAAAGAGTGTTGGTCGAGCAGAGTTATCGGGGGTTGGCTAGCTATGTGTCATCTTATAAGCCAAACAACAACAAACGATAGCTATGCAAATCTATTTTGCTCCAACAACTATCATTTGTTTCGAGCATAGGGTTGTTCATGGAATTGAGATTCTATATCAAGATTTATTTATATGAAAACAATTTTCCTAAAGAAAGAACATAGTAAAATTGAATAATGATATGTGAATATATATATAATATTCAACAATAACATCCTAGCCACCAACAATTTGAGTTATACTTTGACATGTGTATCTTGATCATGTGATTAACAGAAAATATGTGTTTACTTAGTCCTTGCTAGATTTTACGAGGGAGCATAGAAAATATTATAACTATGTCATAAAACATCGTAGTACTATATTGATAGTGTCTCTCGAGCTATGAGACAATGAGAAGAGTGCTCATACAGTCTCTCAAACGTACACTCATAATTTAATTCCTAACTACGATGCATTACAGAATATTTTTTCTTCTGTAGAATGAAAAATCTAAAATGTTAAACTATTAGATAATCAACTAGCGATTTAAGATATAATTTCATGCGTATATAATTTTTGATAAAGACCTGTAGCAATTTCAAGTTTAAAGTTGATCAACAAATTTTGTACGAGTTAAAAGATAGAAGAATAAAAAAACATAAAAGAAAATTTTAATTAATATAATAAAAAAAAATTGAATTGATTTCGCTGATTTAGACTTCTATAAAGGATTTCATGGGGAAAATTTTAACTTCGCAATCGAAGTGGATTTAATTTCCTTTTGAGTTTGATGATTTAATGAAGAAGTCAGTTTACATCGGAGTAGTCGGTACAAATTAGTCATTAGATTTGGCAAAGTTTTAACTTGGTTTTGACATTTATAAGAAGGCCCCTAATAAGTTAATGAGATAGCACCTAAGGAACATTTCAAATATGGTCATCCCGTTTTGATTTTCTTTTAGCCTCCATGGGTTGATAAGTCAAAGGATAAATTTGTACAATGAACAAGGGGTGATTTCGAAGGCGGTCTAAAATCCTGCTCCGAGCTCAGATGACCACTTTGCCTTACCAATCGTGTCCATGAGCATAGTTCTCTCGTGATTTACTCCCTCTTGAATCCTAAGGGTCAAGGCGAGGGAGTTGTTAGATTGACGGTTCCAATCTTTTGTACAATGGAACTAAAGTTAAGTGAGCATGACTCCATTGATGGACAACAAATGCAAACCGTTATTCAATCTCTTCGAGATAGTTGAGAACATGTGAAGGTCGATATAACTCATTGTGAAACTAAAAAAATATAAAACCATTACATTAATAGTCCCCTCAGATTGTCTCTACCGATAGAGGAGGTAAATTAGGATCCTATGTGACAAATACAAAAGAGGGGGTTGGTCAATAGCCCAAGGCGATGAAACTCCTAGGAATTACCTCCTGTCCATTTAAGAGTTATTCTTTTGCACTTACCAATTGAGACAATCCTGGATGCTAACTCATTGTGAAACTAAAGAATATATGTAGCGAAGAAGGGATTTTGAGAAAGTTAGACATTTCCTAGAACTTCCAACAAAATGATATTTTAGAAAAGGAATAGAACCTTACTACATTGATGTGAAACAAGATAATCTATCAATTCAATATTGGTTAGATGCTTTGTTAATTGACACCTATATATTTAATTGAGTACATATTCAGTAGTTTCTACGGGGATGACGTATTGGTTGGGATAGTATGATAGTTGTAGAATAGACACGGATTGATTCCGAAGAAAAATCTAAAATCCCTCTCTAGACTCAGATGACCTTCCACTGCTTTTGACCAACGCATCAATGTCCAAAGGGCCTCCTGTAATTTATCTCCCTCACAATGACCGTGGAACAGATCGATGGAGACCGCTAGATTGACGGTTCTAATCTTTTACAGAGCACATATCAAGTAAGTACCCACCACACACTTGATGAGTTATGGATATTTAAATAAGTTGCATTATATGTGTACGGAGATTCACATCTTAGGTTTACGAAGTGTTAATTTAAGAAAGTTAAATTACGGAATCATAAGTATTATATCTCAGTTTGTTTTTGTAAAATCTATAATTAATATGCAACCTACAAACTGCAAAGGTGAGATCATATACTCCTCGCAGTCGGAATGATGATTACATAGAATGAATTTCCATCGCAATCTCACAATGTCACAACCCTAAAATCCATTGATGATGATGATATTTTATTCTTCTCAACGAGAGATAAAAATTATTGCATTACTTATCTATACGCACAACACTTGCATACACTTTTGCTCCTCCACACCGTGCACACAGACTTTCATCATCTTCACAAGAAGTATACATTTGGAGGGAAAGAATTGGGATCATGAGTCAATGGAACATGATCCCATTATCCTCATCTCTGGGCAGTAACCAACACGAAGCTTCCACAAAAATGGCAAATTAGGCTAAGGGAAAAGAAGTGTATCTTAATTTGTGTGATACTCTTGGGAACTCAAAAGGGTTTGTCTTTAATTGACGAAGAAATGCTACTTTCCTCCCTAAAATGAATGGTTTAGACAGAGGTAACGGTATGAAAAAGATGGAAGAACAAGAGATATCAGCACTTGTCAATAAGTGATCGACATCAATGAATTCTTATCAGATCCTATTCTTGAGAATGGTAGCAAACTGGGTATGTTTCCGCATCCACCATCTCTCTTGTAGCAATAAAAAATGATTATGTTTACTTCTAGTGTCTTTCATCATCTGTCTTTTGGTGATGATGAAAAATATTTCCACCATCTCAATTGAGTGGGAGGATAAAGATGAAGAACTCGTAAAAAAAAATCAATATAATTGAACACCAAATTTACGGGTCTATCTCTCCGTTGTCATCTCATAAAAGATAATGACATGGGCCCCTGTGGAAAGGGACTAATGCTTAACACATACAGAAAATTACATAAATAAAAGATAATGACATGAGTTAGCAAGTCATTTCCTTCGCTCTATCTATTCACTTCTTTCTTTAACCAATCTACTCGATCAAGGCTAGCTAGACCAACAAAAAAAAAAAAAAAGGCTTGATTGTCCCCTTCCTTTAGCATAAAATATAACAAATATCTTTAAATTATATTTTCACTTAAACATGGCTTAATTAAACGCTAGCAACGAGTGTGTGTATAATAAATATAAATATGATAGCGATAACAAATGTACGTGCAAGATCATAAAATATAATAACAACAATCAAATTTTATTCTAAATTTATGCAAAATCATAAAATAAAGTAAAAAAAAAAAAGCACTTTCAAAATCACTAAAGCACCCCGTTTACAAGAAGCAATGATGATAAACATATATAAATTGAGGATAAAATCTCAAATGGACGAAACTTAAGAGGCATTTGATTTATAGAAAAAAAAATATTTTTCGTTTTTATTTTTAAAAAAAAATAAGAAAATATAAGAAATGATATTTAGTTGGTATTTTCTACCTTCGTTTTTCAAAAAATAAAAGAATATTTTTTGAAAAAAAAATCATTTTATATTTTCTGAAAATAAAATAAAATAAAAAATAAAAAATTTTCTACACCAAACACCCATTATATATATATATATATATATATATATATCGCTTTTTATCTGATGCGCGTCCGAATCGTCCGCAGCCGTCCGCGACACGCCACCCACCGCCACTGTTGTCGTCGCCGTCGCGTCGTCCGGCCACCTCCGATCGCCGGACATGGCGCGATCGACGCGCACTTCGCCGGCGGGTGCAAGCGACGCCGGATTCCGACTGCGATTCGGTCGGAATCCGACGATTTCGCAGTCGGCAATTTCGTGGCCACTGCCGACCGTAATCGGGCTAAATTCCGGCCGCGATTCGGTCGGAATCCGACCCGATCGCGATCGACAGTGGCCGCGAAAATTCCTACCGCGATTCGACTGGAATCCAGCCCGATCGCGATCGACAGTGGCCGCGAAACTACCGGCCGTGAAATCGCCGAATTCCTGCCGAATCGCGGTCGGGAAAGGACTGCCCGACGCTGGCGGTCCTTCCCCGCCCGGATTCCAGTCGCGATTCAACCGGAATCTGGCCCGATCGCGGGCGGCAGTGGTCGATGGCTCCGCGAATCGTCGGATTCCGATCGAATCGCGACCGGAATCCGACGCCGCCCGAGCCTCGTCGGACCGCCGACGAGGTGGGCGTCGATCGCGCCAGGTCTGGTGGTCGGACGGCGCGGCGGCGACGACGACAATGACGATGGGTCGATGTGCCACGGACGACGTGGGCGATTGAGCACGCATGATGAAAAGAACTCTCTCTATATATATATATATATACCTCATATTATACCTAGAGCCCTAAACCACTAATGTGAGGCTAACCGAGACACTTTATGAGTCCATGCAACCATATATCAAATATAAATTGATCAACTGCTTTTATCAAATATCAAAACTCATAATAAACTACCTAATTAACCTCATGCATGTCCAAACCACTCTATCTTAGAGGGCATAAAAAAAATGCTCGTTCAAAAATATATCAAATATAAATGGATTAATTACTTTTATCAAATATCAAAACTCATAATTAAACAATTAGTCACAAAGGAGAAACCGACATTTTTTTTTTGTTTACATCTTGATTTGATTACGATGGAAGGCTACATAAGTTTGGTTCTTTATTTGCTACCATCAATATCCTTAATAGCTAAAGAAGTCAAAATTGTTGTATACTTTGTCACTCTCTCTTAGTTATAGAATGATTGAGCGAGCCAATATTAGAGTTCTTCTTTATCCTTAAAAAAAAATTAAAGCTTAACATAATTTGTGTTCATTTATAAAGATGAGGATATTAAGATGTCGAAGATGGACGAGAATAAGAAAATGAAGATATTAGAGAGAAAGTCAGAATTCCATATATCTATTGAGGAAAAACTTCGCAAAAAATATTTAAACGATATAAAAATGTACTTAGACGATCAATAGATGCTCAGATTAATTAGACGATGTGAAACCATGACAAATAACATATCAAATGAGAAAGAGAAAAACAAAAAAAGATTTGATTAGCAACAATAAAATAAAATAAATTTTATTTAAGTATAGATGATGATATAGTAGAAAATAAAGTTTAAAAACATAGAATGATATACATATAATTGATCATATCTAATGAGATAAGATTTGATTGTTGTTATTGTATAACATGCACTCATTTTCCAAGATTTGCCTTGTAGCTATCCGTACTTGTTCCTCTCCGATATGCAACGCATAACTCGATCACCTTCTATGATCATGTTTTCTCTTAGATGTAGCCCAAAAAGAATCCAATAGATTCCATGTAACAATAACCACATTACAAGACAACTAATAGCGATAGCATGATGCATGATCGACCTCTATGAAAATTGTGCTCACCACCAAATAGAATATACCATGATGTCTATTTGAGATAATGTTCATTGTGGATGGGTCAACTGCCAAGAATCTCTTCGAGTGACGAAAGAACCACTCTAGGTAGTTGATACTCAATGTCAACAATTGCAAATCCTACATTAATAAGTTGTACCCATGCATCTACTATAGCTATAGTCGTCATTAACAAAACCGTATAATATATAATTACATATCACTCAAATAAATTTACAAATATTCATTTAAAATACCTCCTATAAACTCCACAAGATCAAAAACAACTATTGATAGTTTTAGCATCAAATTGAGATTATCTAAGTAAATATAAAAGAAAGAACGAAACATGAAAGCTATAATGAAACTTACAGTGATCGGGTACTATTTTGGACGAAGTTTCTGCTTGTGATCTAAGGATCGATCACACCGGAAAGATCCTCTCTTCCACGAGACAAATTCCGACAACGCCTTGGTGTTTCTATTCACTCCGATTATCTCCCGAATAGCCTTTCGGCGTGACTCACTATGTCACGCCCCGGGAGTATGCCGTGCCGAAAAGCAAACGGACAGCATCTCCCCTGTACGTGGCAACATATCGGGTTAATACAAGGCCCGTAGGCCCACAACAACAATATGATATACACAGATATCAACATATCAAACATACTAAACACAGCGGAAACAATTCAAACAGATCAACAAGATACAAAGACTAACTGTGCACTCCGGAGTGACTTGACACGACAAGAATCATAACAGAAATCGAATCAAAGACCAAATACATACAATATGTCTGTATATCACAAATACGGAAACAATACAGGGAAAAACCCAAACCAACAATCCGTAAGGATACAACAACACGGAAAACATATCCATTCGTCCGGTGTGAGATGGGATCAGCTGGCGGAGCTCCGAACGTCCAAGGAATCTTCTACCTGTTATCTGGGCGACAGGAAGCCCAGGGTCCCGGGGTGGTGAGTATAAACTCAGGGGTAATATATAGAAAGTGCATGAACAACATATAAGGATAGATCTACAAGTATACATGTGAAGATCTACAGTATCTGACAAAGATGAGTCCAATAGACATACAGTCATATCCAAATCTAATAACAAGTAACTACAGTAAAGTCATACTCTGTATATATACTAAACTAATCAACTGAACATAAAGTAATGTACCAACGTACCTGACGGTCTGTAACGCCATATACTAGATCATCCTGAACAGGTATACTATAACATAACCATATAATGTACCAGGTCAATCCCATACCTGATCAATACTCAGACATATGAACAGTATATGATCACCTGTATAATAACTCGGTCCGTACCACACAATGACATGATGCTAATCAAATGCATATAACAGTCTGAATCAACGCATGTATCATGCTCAACACATAACAGTAAATAAAATGCAAATGACATGTATCATGATGAACAAGCATGTGCAACAATCATAGCTCAATCAAATGCAGCATCTCACAGGCATATGTAAAACATATATCAAATACATGCATACATATATATCAGCAATGCATATGCATGGTCATGCCTGCGCACCCCACTCGCTACCACGACCCCAGTGTGGCCTAGGTGGCAAGACATGACAACTATCCTGACTCCAGCCGTCACCACTCTTGAGTGACCGAGTTGGGTAGTATGAAACAGTAGCTAGCCCGCCATAGAGCTATATACTGCTACCACACGGGGTCCTGCGCTAGCTCGTCCCTACCCATGAGTAGGCGAGCACCGCACCGGGACAAGCACATCACACGACCACTGCCTATAGTGGGTGAGTGCGCTAACTACCACTCGCAGGTGGCCAAATGCGCATCTCGGCTACCACCATCCATAGTGGTGAGAACGGCACGCACAACAATGCTCGCCCTCAACCCTACAACCACTACCCGAGTGGAGTGGCGGGATGGATGACGACTCGTCTCAACCACAAAGCGCAGACCAGTCGTACAAGATGCATGAAATGTAATGATGCATAGCTCACACACAAATCCTCGCAACACTCCCTAACTCACGGGGAGACCTAGTCAACCAAAAGTCAACCATGCAAGGACGACAAATTCGTAATCACAACCTATTTACCTATGTACAGATAAATAGATCTGTCAAACTAACACACTGATATGTATACAATACAACGACCGACCTCATAATTTGGACTCATCACCTAACCTAGTGATGCAACCCAAGAACTAACTGAGGTCATAAAAATAACCCTAACCACATGTACTTACTAAACATCTATCAGCTAACACATAATAGGGTTTTATAGTTCCTATCCGTGCTAGATAATCAATGAAGTAGCAGAGTATATATCTCAAAGGTCAAAGGCAGTACAAGCATACGATTAAATAAGAGTGGATTTAAGGTAAACAGGTATAAACATATATCCAAGATCATGCACTGGAATTGATCAAAACTACCGGACCAGGTAGATATTACCCACCTGATACGAAGCTCGAATAATCCTCACGGCCGCGGACCTGCTTCGTATCCCAAACCTGCACAATAGTAGCAACAATGATTAAGTACCAGTATCCAACAAACGTAGGAACTAAACACTACATCGTTCCTATACTCACATCCTTTCCTCGTCTATGAGGTAGAAACTCCAATTAACCCAATTCGTAACACCATAACCACACTCACAATAAATCACCAACATCCAAAGATCCATTAAGGTAATTAGATCTAAACACCACTCACAATAGGGTTGTAATAGAAGCTTACCACAAGATCAGTCTACCACAGCTAATAAATCCAATACATCCACCGAATAATAGATCAACCTGGACACCACAACACGAATTCATTATACCTATTCACTTGTTGGTGAACTCCCCAACTTCAACCCAATCGGCACTAACAACATCACCAATTCAATAATATAACAGTAACAACTCCATATCAAATCAGCTATATAGACAAATCATGCACCAATACCTCAATCTGCAATCATAACAAAATCCCTTATCATCTAAACATAATCCCAACACTTCAACCTTCACAGCTCCTTAATAGCACATACAGAGCATACAATCATCAATCCTCCAAATCAATTCATTGCCAGAAAACTCATCGAATCCCCAAATACATGGACACACCCCAACTTCACATCAATTTACAAATGAAACAAAAAGGATAAACACACTTACCGACCAAATCTTCACCGACAGCCACCTCCCCTGTTCACCGGAGTAATCCCAACTTCAAACACTGATCAAACCCCAATCCATCGGCAAAATCCATCGAACTCTCACCACATTGACACATCACAGAATTCACAACAATTACAGAGGAAATGAAAGGGGAAAACAAAGCTTACCGGTCCTAGATCTTCCCCGGCAGCACCCCTGTTTTCCGGCGCAACACCAACTCATACCCGTATCAAACGAATCCCAAAACTTCCAATCGAAACAGTAACAATGCACTGGAAGTAAATCCCCAAATGCTACACACCAAAATCGACCATACCACTATCACAAAATCAACGAACGATTTCAACTTCAACGCGATCCATAGCCAAACTAATCAACATCGAACAGAAACCCACAACCAATACGACAATTACCATAGGAAAACCAAGAGAACTCGAAGCTTACCGAGCTTAGCTCTCCCCCGGCAGTACCTCTTCCTCGTCCTCTGTTTTCCAATGAACACTAGGCTCCGATCGCTGCCCACAATGAATTCAAGCTCAATAAAAATCTCATAGCCGAAATCCCAGCTCACATCCCACAGGAGGAAAGAGATCGATCCTTACCTAGTTCAGGCGATGATCGACGGTGAAACCTCCCTCTCAGCAGCTCATCGCCGCGCGGCGGCGATCTGTCGTCCCATCGGCGAAGGAAACGCGACACCAGAAGCACCCTCGACCTCCGATTAGAGATCAGCTAAAGGGTGGCACCGTCGAACTGCTCTCGCCAGTCGCCGACGATCTGGAACCCGACGACGCGATCGCGCGGAGCGAAGAAATGAGGCGGAGAAGCGGAAACGGTGAAATCGCGAGAGATCGATTCATTCGGAGTTTTTAAAAGCTGTTCGAGTGATTCGGTTAACCCAGCCAAATCCAAACCTCACCTGATTTGGGTTCAACTCAGCTGGTTCGGCCCAATCAGCCCAAGCCCAATTCAGCCCAAAGCCCAATTTCAGCCCATTAGGTCAGCCTAATGGACTCAGCCCAACTAGATAATTAACCCCATTAGCCCACTAATTAATCCTAATTAATTAAAGGAGTTAATCTTTTTTTTTTTTTTACCGTATTTTACATTCTCCCCCACTTATAAAAAAATTTGGTCCCCAAATTTCCGACTCATGTACGAGTACGAGATGCCACCACAACCATCTCAAGTATCCGGAGCAAAGTCACACCTCAAGTGACTAAGTGAAATCGAGCTCGAATATTATATTCCGCTCTTATACGCCTCACCAACCTATTAAGAGGTCAATAACTGCATGCAGTGGAGCTCTATACCAGAATCGATGGAAACTTTGCGGAATCGTAAGGTGAATCATGAATCACTATCGAAATGATACTCAAGGTTACTCCATGAATATAATTCACCAAGAGATCCAACGAAATCCACCTTACGGCTCGGAAGAAAATGAGCGGACCTAGCTAATCGATCATCGATTATCCAAATCAGATCAAGTCCTTTCCAATTCCTAGATAAGCTCCCAATATAGTCTAACGTACTAGGCTCCCACTTTATCACGGTACGTGACCCTACCGATCACAATATCTCACCTTTGCTTGTTGGCATACCCAACATCAAACTACGAAATCAACCGTGTCCCATATCTCGTTCCACCAACAGGAACATCCCAATACTCACTATTTTCGGATACACTCTGAATAAATCATCACCCTCGAATGAATAGTCTCCTGAAACAACTCTTCCTAAAGCGAATGCAACTCTGGGAACCACCATCCTTCCCAGAGACGGAGATTTATTCTCGCAAGAGAAATTAATCTAATGTCCAAAATTTATTTTGTCACACAGAACTGAAAGTAACTGGAAGACTACAATGACTAATCTCGCTAGTTTCTCAACTAGCGCACACATAATATACGTCTCATTCAACTGCATCGGGATCGCTTCTAATCCCTGAAATGATGCCTCTGCGTACAATACCCTTCCATCCATATCGGACGGATTAACTAACACTGACACAAAAGTCAGCCACCTTCTAGGCCCTGCAACCTAGCCTCACAAACTTCCGACCAGGTGATTTCCATCACCTTCTTGGTCCAACAAATCAGCGGTATAGTATCGCTAGAACATCCTATCCTCATCTATGGTAAATACCAAATCAATCTAGGGAACCATAACTTCCCTTAAGATCGTGAATATATCCATAACTATATCATCCACAGATGTAATGACAATCAATCCCAAATACTCCAAGAGTACTTGATTCCTCCAATCCATGAACGACTAAATCGTCGATAGGTCTAACAACATTATCAACATCTCCTAAAATTCATACCAAGTATGAAATGTCGTCTTCTACACACCTGTATCCCTTTTACTCTAAGCTACAGATAGCTCAATCATCACACTGACAATGATAATTGTATGACACTAAGTCACTATAGTATCAAACCTCCAGTCGTAGGCCAACCCTAGGATATACACATGTGTAATTTAGCTGATCTAAACAAATCATCTATCCACAACGAAGGATATTCATTCACAACAACTACTGCATTCCAATCGTCGATAATTGATGCATAGACTCAAAGTCTGACTCTCTTCTAACAAAGAGTTACAAGTCTTCTCAAGAAGAAACACTGAGGCAGATAAATCTCCCATAGTGTTTAGCAACACTGATACCCATAAAATCATCTCCCGGTATGAGGTCCCTAATATCAGGACTATTCTCGAAATCACCTCAATCGCATATTCCACTTGCCCATGCAGTGACAAGCCCAGGAGTTCATCCGAATCTATATCCGAATACTCTCGAATTATACGTACATCCGAGATACAAGTTATACCAATGCTCCAACAATCCAACTATCCGTAAGGATATGTCTATCGTAGAGGTATGTCTAGCAAAGGCTAAGGGTATCCCTTGACTTCGTGATCGTTAGTCAACATTTCACCTGACGGTAGAGATACCACCAATCCGCAAGTCGATAGAAACCCAGCTAATCCCATCTAAGAATGTTCTAGACAAAGATACCTGTAAACTACCAGTATCTCTCGATATATCCGCAAACAGGATAACCTAAAGTAATACCCCGAAGGACCGATCCTTCGGTCTTCCATACTTCTTCTCGAGTAATCTTGTAAACTTGTCCAACATCTGTTTTGGACGGCTGAGCTCATGTAGATGCAAAGACTATCATGGAGAAACTGAAATCAACTACTGGAACTGAGGTACTAACTGCAACAACTGCAATGGATATGGTAAACACTGTTGTACTGACAAAGGGTACACATCCGGCTGTAAAATACTGAAGAACTGTCAACATCATAACACGCTCCGACTCTGTGAAAGGTATAGCAAGAATCGAGAATATGCGTAATCGACCATCATCGTAAAATCTCTCCTCTGAATAAAGCATAACCACGTCTGGGAAAGTAACAGTTGTCATCTGGGAAGGTAACATTTGTTGTCTGAACGTCTGAATCTTCTGAGATATCTTTGGCTGATACTACTGAGTAACTTACTTCTTCCGGATGAAAGTATCAAAGAGCTCCAACTATATCTGAGGTAGTAAATCGCTGCTGATGTGATAACCCAATCTTCTGTAATGATCTCAGCTTTCGAGGTTGTGGATCGTCCGCTCGAAAGCATCATCCATAGTCTTCAACTGAGTCTTTAAAGTACATACTCTCCCCGTAGATATCGACTGCTTATAGTGGAAACAGATCCAATGGTCCATCGTGTCGTCGCGTGACCGTGACTGCACACACATAATCTCCCTTCGGAGTCTTTCCTCTGAGTTCACTGATAAACATGAGAAGCTGCTGACAATCTGCAATCGGTCTTCTATGATCGAAAAAAAACTCTCCAATAGTCGCTCGTGACTCATGACTTTAATCTTGCTCCTTTTATCCAACATTCGGAGACTTCTAATTCTCATAATTTGACTTGCAATATATGCTTATCAAATCTCCAACTCTTAAAACACTTGCTACGGAGTCATTTCTATACACATGACTCGGTCTAATGCCTTCCGATAGGATCTAGTAGGAGATCCAAACATCCTGATCAAGATGTCAACCGATAACCCGTGGGTGGTCAAAACCAACCCAATCACATTCTTGGGCTATTAAATAGTCGTAACCTTCGCAAGTCTAACGACTCTGCATGGTACCTTCGTAACCAAACGATCACTCGACCTAAAGCCCAAGAATTCCTTGACAATGAGTCAAAGAAAATGATGTGGGAAAATACTTTCTCACAACATCACTTCGCCGTGGCCAAGTGATGTGTTATTTCCCGTAGGTTATTTTCTATATCTTCCACCAATTACCGGCTAAATCCGGATAATGGTATTCACTAATACTACTATCTGCATCAGCAATAGTGTACTCGCTTGTCCATTACCCAATAGGTAATGATCTGACTAACATAATTAGTGAAAATCTTAGGACCGAAATCCTTAATCTCCACAATAGATGTGACTACCTAACTCCTGCTTTCCGACTCGGTATCAGTTGGCTCTCAAAGGTAATTACCTTTTCGATAGCAGGTACATGTCTAATAACCTTAACATATCGTTCCCGTGGTCATCTCAAACCACGGTTACGAATACTGATTAACATACTACAAGTCATGCACTGTTATAAGCAACTAAATGCATAACTAACAAAAGGATATGTAGTAACAGTTAACATACCTTAATCCTTGTAGCTCGGAGATGTCCGCAACAGCCAGATCCCAGAACTCACAAACCAAAATCGAGTAAAGCAAAACTCGATGTCCGAACGAAATCAAATCCGAAAATGGACTTCGCAACCTAGGGCTCTGATACTAATAAAATTGTCACGCCCCGAGAGTATGCCGTGCCGAAAAGCAAACGGACAACATCTCCCCTGTACGTGGCAACATATCGGGTTAATACAAGGCCCGTAGGCCCACAACAACAATATGATATACACAGATATCAACATATCAAACATACTAAACACAATGAAACAATTCAAACAGATCAACAAGATACAAAGACCAACTGTGCACTCCGGAGTGACTTGACACGACAAGAATCATAACAGAAATCGAATCAAAGACCAAATACATACAATATGTCTGTATATCACAAATACGGAAACAATACAGGGAAAAACCCAAACCAACAATCCGTAAGGATACAACAACACGGAAAACATATCCATTCGTCCGGTGTGAGATGGGATCGGTGACCAGACTAACGTCCCAAGGAATCTTCTACACATTATTCATGAGAAGCCCGGGTCGGCGGTGAGTATAAACTCAGGGGTAATATATAGAAAGTGCATGAACAACATATAAGGATAGATCTACAAGTATACATGTGAAGATCTACAGGTATACAGCATGAGTCCAATAGACATACAGTCATATCCAAATCTAATAACAAGTAACTACAGTAAAGTCATACTCTGTATATATACTAAACTAATCAACTGAACATAAAGTAATGTACCAACGTACCTGACGGTCTGTAACGCCATATACTAGATCATCCTGAACAGGTATACTATAACATAACCATATAACGTACCAGGTCAATCCCATACCTGACCAATACTCAGACATATGAACAGTATATGATCACCTGTATAATAACCCAGTCCGTACCACACAATGACATGATGCTAATCAAATGCATATAACAGTCTGAATCAACGCATGTATCATGCTCAACACATAGCAGTAAATAAAATGCAAATGGCATGTATCATGATGAACAAGCATGTGCAACAATCATAGCTCAATCAAATGCAGCATCTCACAGGCATATGTAAAACATATATCAAATACATGCATACATATATATCAGCAATGCATATGCATGGTCATGCTTGCGCACCCCACTCGCTACCACGACCCCAGTGTGGCCTAGGTGGCAAGACATGACAACTATCCCGACTCCAGTCGTCACCACTCTCGAGTGACCGAGTTGGGTAGTATGAAACAGTAGCTAGCCCGCCATAGAGCTATATGCTACCCACACGGGGGTCCCTGCTGCTAGCTGCTCCATCCCTACCCATGAGTAGACGAGCACCGCACCCAGGACAATTGCACATCACACGACCACTGTCTATAGTGGGTGAGTGCGCTAACTACCACTCCGCACAGTGGCCAAATGCGTATCTCCAGCTACCACCATCCATAGTGGCCAAGAACGGCACGCACAACAATGCTCTGCCCTCAACCCTACAACCACTACCCCGAGTGGCCGGGGAGGCAGGATGACTGACGACTCGTCTCAACCACAAGGCAGACCACCATCGATGCATGAAATGTAATGATGCATAGCTCACACACAAATCCTCGCAACACTCCCTAACTCACGGGGAGACCTAGTCAACCAAAAGTCAACCATGCAAGGACGACAAATCCGTAATCACAACCTATTTACCTATGTACAGATAAATAGATCCGTCAAACTAACACACTGATATGTATACGATACAACGACCGACCTCATAATTTGGACTCATCACCTAACCTAGTGATGCAACCCAGTAACCCAATCTGAGGTCATAAAAATAACTCTAACCACATGTACTTACTAAACATCTATCAGCTAACACATAATAGGGTTTTATAGTTCCTATCCGAGCTAGATAATCAATGAAGTACCAGAGTATATATCTCAAAGGTCAAGGCAGTACAAGCATATGATTAAATAAGAGTGGATTTAAGGTAAACAGGTATAAACATAAATCCAAGATCATGCACTAGAATTGATCAAAACTACCGGACCAGGTAGATATTACCCACCTGATACGAAGCTCGAATAATCCTCACGGCCGCGGACCTGCTTCGTATCCCAAACCTGCACAATAGTAGCAACAATGATTAAGTACCAGTATCCAACAAACGTAGGAACTAAACACTACATCGTTCCTATACTCACATCCTTTCCTCGTCTATGAGGTAGAAACTCCAATTAACCCAATTCGTAACACCATAACCACACTCACAATAAATCACCAACATCCAAAGATCCATTAAGGTAATTAGATCTAAACACCACTCACAATAGGGTTGTAATAGAAGCTTACCACAAGATCAGTCTACCACAGCTAATAAATCCAATACATCCACCGAATAGATCAATCGGACACAGCCACAACACCGAATTCATTATACCTATTCACTTGTTGACTGAACTCCCCAACTTCAACCCAATCGGCACTAACAACATCACCAATCCGAACAGTCAATATAACAGAACAACTCCATATCAAATCAGCTATATAGACAAATCATGCACCAATACCTCAATCTGCAATCATAACAAAATCCCTTATCATCTAAACATAATCCCAACACTTCAACCTTCACAGCTCCTTAATAGCACATACAGAGCATACAATCATCAATCCTCCAAATCAATTTATTGCCAGAAAACTCATCGAATCCCCAAATACATGGACACACCCCAACTTCACATCAATTTACAAATGAAACAAAAAGGATAAACACACTTACCGACCAAATCTTCACCGACATCCACCTCCCCTGTTCACCGGAGTAATCCCAACTTCAAACACTGATCAAACCCCAATCCATCGGCAAAATCCATCGAACTCTCACCACATTGACACATCACAGAATTCACAACAATTACAAAGGAAATGAAAGGGGAAAACAAAGCTTACCGGTCCTAGATCTTCCCCGGTAGCACCCCTGTTTTCCGGCGCAACACCAACTCATACCCGTATCAAACGAATCCCAAAACTTCCAATCGAAAGCAAGAATAATGCACTGGAAGTAAATCCCCAAATGCTACACACCAAAATCGACCATACCACTATCACAAAATCAACGAACGATTTCAACTTCAACGCGATCCATAGCCAAACTAATCAACATCGAACAGAAACCCACAACCAATACGACAATTACCATAGGAAAACCAAGAGAACTCGAAGCTTACCGAGCTTAGCTCTCCCCCGGCAGTACCTCTTCCTCGTCCTCTGTTTTCCGATGAACACTAGGCTCCGATCGCTGCCCACAATGAATTCAAGCTCAATAAAAATCTCATAGCCAAAATCCCAGCTCACATCCCACAGGAGGAAAGAGATCGATCCTTACCTGGTTCAGGCGATGATCGACGGCGAAACCTCCCTCGACTCATCACGCGGCGCGACAAGATCGCATCGTCCCATCGAGCGAAGGAAACACCCGCAGCACTCTCATCGACCTCCGATCGGAGATCACTAAAGGGTGGAACCGTCACAAACTCGCTCGCCGCCGACGATCTGGAACCCGACGACGCGATCGTGCGGAGCGAAGAAACGAGGCGGAGAAGCGGAAACGGTGAAATCGTGAGAGATCAATTCATTCGGAGTTTTTAAAAGCCGTTCGAGTGATTCGGTTAACCCAGCCAAATCCAAACCTCACCTGATTTGGGTTTAGCTCAGCTGGTTCGGCCCAATCAGCCCAAGCCCAATTCAGCCCAAAGCCCAATTTCAGCCCACTAGGTCAGCCTAATGGACTCAGCCCAACTAGATAATTAACCCCATTAGCCCACTAATTAATCCTAATTAATTAAAGGAGTTAATCTTTTTTTTTTCTTTTCTTTTTTTTTTACCGTATTTTACACACTAATCCTCTCCCTCTCTCTTTGGACGCAGCACACCATATATAGGAAAAGCAGCGCATGACTCCTTGAGCCGTGCATGCACACGTTGCTAGTTATGCAACGTGTGCAGTTGCAGAAACTGCCATTGCAATTGTGAACTGCCTACATCTCCCACTCGTCCAAAGTATGTCACATAGACCAATAAGAGATATTTAGTCACATAGACCAAATAAAGCAAGAGTCATTAGTCCCAAATGACTAATAAAAGTATCCAGTCACAGAGACCAGAATTGTGTCGGAGACCATAGTCCCAGAAAGGCTAATGGAACAGAGATCAATAGTCACAAAAACCATTAGAACAACCAATTCATACTTAGGAAAATTACTCGAGCGACAACAAACACACTAAGCAATCCAATGCTATGAAAGTTGTTACACCTTACATAGCTGCTCAAAGAGCGATCAATGCTAAGAAAAGTTGTTACGCCTAACTTAGCCGCTCTACAAATAGTACATAACCATTCTCTGAATGACATGTAGTCACTCACCTGATGACCCATTGTCATCATCCAGGTGGCTCCTAGCCATTTATCAGGTGGTACTGAACCTTTCTCCTGGTGGTACTTAATTGTTTTCCTGGATATAATGTCTTGCTATTTGCCCAGATTAAATAATCTTCACTTACATCAATATGAACATCTCTAATCCCTCATAATGACCATCAAGTCAAGAGCATGTTCTATATTCTTAATATTCACAAATATTTCCATACATAACAGAAATGGATCGACCATGAATAATTATCAAAGGATGTAAACATATTTAATCTTCCTTTTTAGTGTAAATCCATTCATTTTAATCAGTCATTTTTCTAGTCATGTTCCATAGACCGAATCATCCATAGTCAATAGGTTTACATGCTAAAGTAGTAAACCCTGATTAAAACTTCAAGCAGACACCTAAATAGTCACAAAGGACAAATGTTGAGATTAATATATAATCTTAAAGGGCTCACATAGTAGAGAAGCAGAGATCCATTCTCCTACTACCCTTATTGTCGCCTTAGCACACGCGGTGTAAAATACCAGAAAAAAAAAAAAGAAATAAATAATAAAATAAAATGTTGGATAATTGGGAGAATACTCTATGAAATTTTCTAGGAATTTATAGAAATTTTTCTGGATTTAAACGGAGGTCTTATGGACATTTCATGGGGATAAAGTGGATAGGCTTTTGTAAAGCCTGTTTAGATGATCTTCTATTGAGTAATTAATAGGTAATTAATCTAGTTTAAAGCCGTCGTTTTTTTTCTCTTCCTCGACGCTCCCCTTTTCTTCCGAAACCGCTGCCGATTCCTCTCCTTCTCCCTCTCGGTGCCTTCTTCCTCGCGACGACTCTCGCGATCTCCTCCTCGCCGCAGCCGACCTCTCCCGATCGTGCTTTCTCCTCGCGGCGGGCAGTGGTGACCGGCCTCGACGGAGTCCAAGGAGGAGTCGACGGCAAGCATAGGTGGAGGAGAGCTTGGAATCGGCAGCGTCCGGTTGTAATCTGCCCTTGAAATCTCTACCGGAGCAAGCTCAGGAATGGGCGGTGCTAGGGCAACTCGATCCCTCTTCTCCAGACTCTCGTCGACCCTTTTCGCGTGAGCCGATTGGAGGCATGATCACTGCGACAGAGAGTGGTTTCCACGGGTCTCACAGTTGGTCGCCGGAGCAACGTTAGGGCAGTAGGATTCTAGCGAACAGATGAATTTGGGGGATTGTTCTGTCGGTGGTCGTCGGAGCTCATGGTTTTTTCGGCGGACAGAACAAGAGGGGATATAAGAAGGTGGCTGCCGGTGGAGTCCAATGACTGGTGAGCTGTGATTTACCTTTTTTCTCTTCATCCTTATTGTTGTGTCATGTGTTGAATCAACGTTTAGGGGTTGACCGATGGTTGTCGATGGTGCCTCTTGGATGGTGGTGGCCGGCTACCGTGAGTAGGGGGACGCCACGTGAGGGTTGTTCGGTGAATGCAGCAAGTGTGAAGGGTCGAGGTTGAGGTAAGGTTTATGTTGATCCATGATTTTACCATGTTTTGTATGCTACATGTATGGGTGTGATATAGATTTGTTTACAACTACTGAAGTTTTCTCGGATAGGCCGTGGGATATGGAAACTACGATAGGGAAGCTTGGATCTCAATGTTTGGTGAACATTTGAATTATAGCTGACTAGTATGCGTTTGATGGATTTAGTTTAATTACAGGAGACTTGAGATCAAGAGGCAGTACCGAGGAAGCTCGACTGGGTAAGTAGGATTTGGTTGTTCATAGTTGTATATAAGTTTTCCTAGTAAACTAATCTGGATGTGTTACTGTTGGATGTATTCTAGCTATGCCACCATATCCAATCTGACTAATAGGATGATGATGCTATTAGTTCCATTTGTGAATATATATAAATATGGAGTGTTTGGGTATCTTAGAGATAATCGTGAATTATATGAATCCATAAAAAGCTAATGATTAGTAGGGGTTAACTAATCAAGGTTTGGATTGATTTAGGATTATCGAGGTTAATCGAGTATGTATTGACTTTATTACCGAGTGTATGTTAAACTTGGCTATATGATGTGTTATTGTGTGCAGGAAGTTGAATCGAGAGAAATTCTTGGACGTGAAGACAAATGATATTCCCAGATACTCTACATCATCAGGTGGGTAATTTCCTACCTGGTCCGGGTAGATGTATTGCATTCAGATTTAGTTATTGATATGAGCATGTTAGGTATTCATATTACCTTGACCCTGCTCTTATTATCGTATGCTTGATCTTTTACCGCTGGCTATTAACTCCATTGCTGATATCATATTTATTTTATCATGATTAGGAGTTATACATATTGGTGATGTAAGTAACTTAGAATTTGTTTAAGTTAAGTGCAAATAGTAAAGTCCGGATGACAACCTGATTATACATTGGGCAAAAAGGTCATCTATAAGTAGATAATGTTTTGAACCTAGGGTTAATTCTAGTACCCTTAGGTTGCATGGTGATCACTCACCATATATTGTGTAAATGGTCAAGTGAATGGTACTTAGTGTGTCGCTACAGACCTGTAGTCCTAGCTTGATAATCGGTTCGAGTACGACTCTCTATCGGATAGAGAGTGCATCGATCAGTCGAGTACGACTCTCTATTGGAGAGAGAGTCATGATCAGTCGAGTATGACTCTCTATAGGGTAGAGAGTCTACCGAATAGTCGAGTACGACTCTCTACAGGATAGAGAGTGCGTCGATCAGTTGAGTACGACTCTCTAATGGATAGAGAGTTATGATCAGTTGAGTATGACTCTCTAATGGATAGAGAGTTATGATCAGTTGAGTACGACTCTCTACAGGATAGAGAGTCCGTCGATATGTTGTGTACGACTCTCTACAGGATACAGAGTGTATTGATTAGATGGGTACGACTCTTTGCTGAACAGAGAGTCTATGGTAGATGGCTTTACGTGTGACAGCATACACATGTCATTTGCATGCATTCTGACGACATAGTCTCCCTTGGGGTTGAGAGAGTCGTTAATCATCTTGCCTCCCAGAGCACTCCCCGAGGAGTAACTGGTGTGAGGGCAGAGCATTTGTTGTGCCGCACTCTACCACGATAGATGGTGGTAGTTAGAGTTGCGTGCAGTTGTCCTGGGTGCGTGGTACTCGACCACTCATTGGTAGTGTTAGTCGGAGTGGCTAGCGTGAGGACCCCTGTGTAACGAGCTTTTACGCTCATATGCTACTTGATCATCATCGCCCACTCGACCACTCTATAGCGGTGGTTGGTGTGAGTTGGGACATTGTCATGTCATGCCACCTAGGCCACACTGGGTCGTGTAGCGAGTAGGGTGAGACATGCATGTTTTGCCATATCTTATGGCGCTTTGCACATTACCATATATATATACATATATGCATGTATATATATATATATATATATATATATATATATATATATATATATATATATATATATATATGGATGGTTGAGATTAATATATATATGGATACAGTCTATATATATATGATTATTGTGATGCTGCATTGCCATATCTTATGGCGCTTTGCACATTACCATATATATATATATATATATATATATATATATATATATAGATGGTTGAGATTAATATATATATGGATACAGTCTATATATATATGATTATTGTGATGTTGCATTTGTCTGTACTATGCTTGCTGCATTTGGGTGTACATCATATTCATGCATGTCTCTTGCATTTGTTATACGATTGCATCGGATATTGGTATGTGTTGGACATACCATTAGATACCTTGACCTGTAGCTAGAGTATATTTTGAGTTGATCGACTCTTCCTGTTATATATATATATGTTGGATATATGTTCAAGTTGGATCAGAGTAGCGTGATAGACTTCAGGTATGTCTGCATTTTATGTTGTTCATTGGTTAGACGGTATATGCTTGTATTTATATACTATGCTGATATACCTGTTGTACCTCTAGATTATATTGTTGAAAATACATGTGATATGACATATATACATGTTTTCTATTACCTGCTGAGTTTTACTCACCACCCCCGCGGACCCTGGGTTTTCTGTCGCCCAGGTAACAAGTAGAAGACTTCGTGATGGCATTGGAGCACCGCCGGCTGACATCGTCTCATCTCACCTCCGTGTCTCCTGTGTCACGCCCCGAGAGCATGCCGAGCCGAAAATCAAACGGACGGCACCTCCCCTGTACGTGGCAACATTTCGGGTTAATACAAGGCCCGTAGGCCCACAACAACAATAATATATATAACTAACAACAAATAACAGCGGCGGAAATAAAGAGCGCATACCCACAACATACATAATAAAAATATACAGGTGTACACCACCTGACAAGCCCACAGTCAAAACCGTAAATAACACAACGACATCACGACAAGTCCAATACAAAACAAAGGTCCATGACATAGGACCAAAATCCATAACTCATAAACAAGTCCATACATAACCAAAGACGAACTCCTCGGGAGACTCGAAAAACAGAGATGGGATGGATCGGTCGGCGCAGCTCCAAGTCGTCACGAAGTCGTCTACCTTACTGGCGACGAAAAACCTGTGGTCGGAGGTGGTGAGTAAAACTCAGCAGGTAATCAGAGAAAACATGTAAATATATGTATCAATATTACATGTCATTCAACAGTTTAATCTACTCGTACAACAAGTATACATCAGCATAACTATAGATATGCATGCATATACTAAATAAACTGAACATAGACGATGCTGACATGCCTGGCAGTCAGCTACTCTATCCTGATCCAATCTGGCATATAATCACATCATAGGGTATAACAGTATAGTACTAACACAATATCCTAACCTGAGTCAAGGGTATCACTGTGAATATCCGATAGGTATACAAATATCAACCTACTACCATACAGGAATATGCAATAGCATGTATGAATATGTACAAACAAATGCAACAAGCATAGTACATACAAATGCATCATCAAAGTGAGTATACATATAGACTGTATCTGTATGTATACTAATCACCATCATCCATATACATATATATACAAACAGGTATGTATATATATATATAACCATATGCAGAACACCGTAGGATACGACAATGCAACATGCATGGTCATGCCTGCTCACCCCTACTCGCTACCACGACCCCAGTGTGGCCTAGGTGGCACGACATGACAACTATCCCGACTCCAGCCGCCACCACTCTCGAGTGACCGAGTTGGGTAGTATGATCAAGTAGCATATGAGCGTAAGTAGCTCGCTACGCAACGGGGGTCCCTGCTGCTGGCCACTCCGACTGACACTGCCAATGAGCGGTCGAGTGCCACGCACCCAGGACAACTGCACGCAACTCCAACAACCATCATCAATAATGGTAGAGTGCGGCACAACAAATGCTATGCCCTCACACCAGTTACTCCTCTGGAAGTAACCTGGGAGGCAGGATGACTGACGACTCTCAACCCCAAGGGGAGACGATGTCGTCAGTATGCATGCAATGACATGAGGGTACTGTCTCACATACAGAACATCTACCCTAGACTCTTTGTTCAACAAAGAGTCACACCCAATTGATACACTCTACCCTCGTAGAGAGTCACCATCTCGATCATGACAAGCTAGACCATCAGCGACACACTATCCACGACTCACATGACCATTCACACAACCCGTGGTTGGTGAATAAATGTGTCACATACAGGTATGGAATAAGTCCTACATCTAGGGCCATACTTATCCACGAGGATCATTTTGCCAAATTTACAATTTAAGTCATCCTCCGTACTCTAACATCTACACCCTACTAAACCGTTAGAACTACTTACATCACATCTGTAAGTTCTAGATCATGCTAGGGAATATGTGTTATCAATAATTGAGCACACATATATATCAACGGTAAGTTCAAGCATACGATAAAAAGAGCATGATCAAGGTAATATGAACACCTAACATGTTCATATCTATATCTAAATCTGGAAATCATTACATCTACCCGACCAAGAGGGAAATTACCTACCGACACGTAGCTCGTCCGATTGTCTTTGCATCCATGAAGCCTCGCCTCGATCCATGTCCCGTGACGTATCAAACATTATGATTAAGTGCAAGTATAATG